>PVIY010059366.1:0-12079 GCA_004026745.1 Myrmecophaga tridactyla | reverse complement strand
ATGTTTTCATGCTGTTTTTATTTTCTGTTCTCTCTCCTTACTAATCCCACCTGAGCTTTCACCTATAAACCACCCACCCACTACCAGCACTTCACATGCACAACACCTACTAGCCCCCAGTAGCGAAGAAAGGAGAAATTGCTCAGTGAGGAAAATTTCAAGCTGGGCAGAAGGGCAAGTTTCTATGGCAGTCTGATGATAGCATTATTTTGGATAAACAGCTTCAATTCCATTGCAAATCACATCCCACAGGTGGTCTAACTCAAAAAGGAAACAATCCACTCCCTAATCTACTTCCCTAGGTAGTGAGACTAATAGCTTTAAATAGAATGCATGTGGAGATCCCCATTCAGAATGATTGGGAAAACACTCCTGAGTATAGGAGTCCTGTTTTCCACAGCAAAAGTAATAATAAAATGGTCTTAGTTCAGTCAGTCAAACTGAAGGATTAGATTGGATGATTTTTCAAGGTAGCTATTTCATTGAAATCCCTTTAGTTATGTCAATTGTCACATAAGACACTTATTGAAAACGAAAATATATTTTTAACTTTGGCGCTGTTTCAAGAAAGGAGGTAAAAGCTAAATGTTTGTCAAGTGCAAGTTGGGATCACAAATCTTGCCCATTTTGAGAATGAAAATATCCTGATAAATTCTTTGATCTCCCTGGTGAAAGACATCATAGTGAATTACTTGTATTTTCTCCTGTACTGTCTAATCTTCTTTTTTCTCTTTTACATAAAGACCCAATGAAAAGAAAAAACTGGTTTTCTGCCAGAGCCTATTTAAATTGTAACCTATGCAGTTCATTCTAAAGCACTCATTTATCATTCACAAATTAACCTTGTACAGGATAGCTGATCTCAGTTCCATTGCCTCTCTGTCCTATGAAGAATAAACCTCGAGCATTAAGCAAATTATAAGGGTTGAATCTATGAAGCATATTTAATGCAAAGAGGGTTTTTTAATGGCATCTCTATAATTATAGGCAATGATAACTGACTATAAGTCTTCATTTCCCAAATCCCACAGCCATTAGGAATAGAATGATGTGTAATTTGTACTAGATGTTTTTAGGAACCTTATGCCAAAATCATCTTGCTTTTTTTAGTTTAGAATATTGGTTATTGGGAAGTACGGATCAGATGTTTGTTAAAGAATGTAGCTATGCATATACTATAAGAATGATTTTAATTATTTGGTTCTTTGTTTTTTATTTTAAATATGTTAGCACCACTGTGATGTTGGATGCAGATCTTTGCCCAACGAATGTGTGGCACTTTAAAATGACCCTTATTTTAAACGACAAACAATATCAAAAAATCTTGGTTATGCTAGTGAGCAGTAAGCTACATTGCACAAGTTGTAGATATGAAATGATAACTTGTAACTTTGCTGTAGACAAAGTTTAAAAGTGTTTCAAAGATTCTATGGAATATTTGAAAGTCTACATTCTCCCAACCTCTGGTTTTTGTAAAACTTTACATGATCTATTGTACATTTAAAGGCATTTTTCTTTAAAGACTTTCCTATAGGGGAGTCCATGGAAAAAATGTGTGATTTCTGACACCTTTTCTGTTCCCAACAGCACCATTCTGAATTTATGTTCCCTGTCCTGAATCCTGTTCTCAAGGGACACAGACAACAAAATGTCTCATTTAGTGGTTAATTTCTGATTCTCTACCCCTTGAATACTGAACACTCTTAAATATCTGGAGAGAGATCTCTTCCTTAGACTTACTTTAAGGTGATTTACTTTATTTCTAAATGCTTTCACACAATTAAAATCTACCTTATATACAAAATGTATTTTGAAATTGAATAAGAAGATACATTTTATATTGCTTTCAGTGGTACTCAAGGGAAATTTACCACGAGTCCAACTATAATAAATAATAACGTTTAAACTTGGCATCCAAGACTTGTTTAAGTGCTTCTCAGAAATTAGCCCATTAATCTTCACAAGGCTGCTTGTGAAATAGACAGCAAGTTATCTTATTTTTTCCACTTTCTTCTAATATCCTACTCCAGCTCCCTAGAATTCTTCTATGCTATTATGGCCATGTCCTTACAGGCAAGTTGCTTATGTGCTTCTCTGCAGACTGGAGCGCAGAGTGAGTGTCTACACGCCTCCTTCAGTGAGATGACCCGGGAAAGGGGATGCACACCCAGTCCCAGAGCTCTGTTTAGATGGTCATCCACATAATTGGGGCAGGAAAAAAAACTGGAAACCAGCAGAACATATTGGGTGAGCTCTGAGTCCTTTAAAATGACCCCTCTCACTCAGAAACATCTTTGTTTCTCTTAAAGGAAACCCTGGCCCTCTTCTGCATTCGTTCTTTGCTAGTTATGAAAGGGACACTCTACTAACAGTAGAACAACAAAACTTAAGGAGCTGCTTTGACATGCTCTGAGTCACTCAAAAGTAATAAACTGGCTCCCTCCAAATAGATAAACTGGTTTTGGGAATTTTAAATATCTTACTACAACACTAAGTATATTCTCTTTGTTTCACAGAAAAAATCTGTGGCATGCCAAGATCAAGCACAGTGTGTGAAATATGATAAAATGTTTCCTTAGTTGTTGAGTTATGTGCTGTTCATATTGTACCGAACTAAGACTCCAAGCTCAGACCTACTGCTCAGGGTCCTTCTCTCTTTAAAATATGTGTGATGCTTTTCTAGAATTATATTAAATCTGACACCGAGAATCCGAAGAGATGCCGATAGAAGTCACTGTTTGCAAAGCCAATGAAAAATGAATACCAACTTTTTTGTGACACACAATAAATATTATTTTTAAATAATTCCTGTTAGACCCTCAAGAACCTTGTCCTGGTTCTATTTTTCCTGATTCCTTTCTTCCCATCTTGCTTTCTTCTAATGAAATGGAGTCCCTGCATATATCCCTGAGTAGCATATAAAGTAGGTTCAACTTATTTTCTTAATGGAGGTGGGGACTATTACTTTTCAGATTCAGTGATGATGGCTCACAGTCCCCAAATGCTCAGATTCAAGAAGAAAGAAATGCTCACTTAATTTCTGTTTGGGTAGTTACCAGCTGTGGGAAAAACATCTCTGTGATAAGGGAGGCATTATTCAACTGCAGAGTGACAAATGAACAGGCATGAAGTCACACCTCCCTCTGAGTGAGTGATTTGACAACAAATATTATTTATTCCATTAGTGGTACTTGAAAGGGTGCTCAAGGTGTCTTAAATCTCTCTTTCCTAATACTCACATTGCCCAAGAAGGAACTAGAATAGGATGAACTTTGCCTTGTTTAATGGATTGTGCATAGATCAAAATGTGTATTTTCATGGGACTGTTTTAGTTCTGTGTCAATGCTCGTTCATCATGTTGTTTGTTTTGTAAAACCCAGATAGAGCCAAAGATTAAGTGACCTTTTACCCTTAATGATATATTTACTAGACAATTTCTTATAAATAACCAAATCAGGAGAATTTGAGGAGCTGTGAAAATCAGCCAAAATTCCTTTCTGTCACATAGAGAATACAATCAGTACTATGAACACTTGACATTTTTTGCCTTATTTTTCTATAGTTTACAAAGAGAAAACATGAATTGCCTTAGGGGCGTTGCCCCTTATTGCTTGGGTCACATTTAGTTTCTCCTGTATCCTTTGGTTGTAATTAGTCATCTTTAATCAGTGTTAAATAGAATATGGAGAACAGAAGCTACCTGCTGCCTTTCAATGAATCATTTAGTTAAAAGGGGGAAAAGTGCATGCGAAAATTGCAATCCATTTTCTTAACATCTAAGATCTGAACAAAGTACAGTTTTGGCAAATTATTCCATTATATATTTTTGACACATTTTAATTTTTTATTTATTTTTTATTTTTATTTTTTATGTCCTTGTTTTTGGCAAGATTTCGCTCTTTTAATTAGCCTTACTTACACCTGGACATTTACTTCAACAAAAGTATGTGATACAAGTCTCAAGGTTTTCTCCCAGTAAACCCAACAACTGGGTTCAGTTAGAATAAGATTTCTATTTTATTTTCAAACTATGATAATCTTACCTTGCCTAAAGTTCATGAGATCTGAAATTCTCTAGATGTCATATTAATTTTATTATCTTTGTAACTCATATTGGTTTCATATGCTCAAACCTCATCTTTTCACAGAGATACAAGTATTGCCGTCCAGAGTCTGTTAGAGGGTTTTGTAAATCCTCATTATAACCGGCTAACTCTCACACACTGTATGTTCAGTTAAATTTTGAAACATAAGTAACTTAAAATTTAGGGTTTTTGTGATATAATTTTATATCCTGTCAAATGATTTTATTGTACTCTGAAATATAGAGGAATCATGAAATTTGGAAACATTGCTAGTAGTATTTGAGCACACACAGCTATCCTCTATGTTAATCATAAAGGCAGCAGTTTACAGATCAATGTAACATGTTGGACATATCGACTATACATGTAAGTGTCTGTGTGTGTGTGTGTGTGTGTGTGTACACATCCATACGTAAATCCGTATATTTATTCTTCCGGAAACGTGGGAAAAGCTTGCTGTGACTATGGTATTTTCTTATCATCATCATTCCTTTTATCAAAGACCTTCCCATTGTTATATTCAGTCTATCTTTTAGTAGAGGTGAAAATCTCTAATCCAGCCACACCTCCTTCCTAGGCTGCCCATGCTGCAGGAGCCAACTATAAAATGCTCGTTACATAATGTGTTCAGAGATTATTCTAAGTTGCTATATTTAGAAGGTTTTTTTTTTTTTGTATGCTGTATGGCAGGGTCACATTTCATTATGTTTCCATGTGAGTATCCCATTATTGCATTACCATTTGTTGAATTTTTGTTTGTGTGTTTGTTTTGCTTGTTTGTTTTTTTTTGGGAATTGCATGAACCAGGAATCGAACCCAGGTCTCCCACATGGCAGGCAAGAATTTTACCACTGACCTACCTTTGCACCCACCTAAAAAGATTTTAAATTAATTTAGAATTAATTTGTGTCTTTGGCATAAGAATCACCAGAAGAACTTATTAAAAACACATAGGAGTATGCCTTTGGAATCTGATTCAGAAAGTTTGGAGTGGTTTCTACATATTTGTGTCTTGAACAAGCTTCCCCTGCAGTACCATTGCACAGACCATTTCGGGAACCACTGCTCTGTCACACAGGTGTCACACATGGTAGGCATTATGTGCTTGAAGATTGATTTAGTGGGTAAATGAATAAGGCTGAAAGCATTAATTTAGTTCTAATAAACCTTTCTACACTGAAGCTAAATATATACTTTTAAAATAACTGTTACTTATATGAAATTTGTACACTATTCTTTGGGAAAATATATCCTATACAGACAGTAAATATCAACTTTTGAAACACAAACTGAACTAATTCTTTATAAGTTTCTTTATCAGCAACTGTCATTTCCAAGCCTCTCAGTTATACCAAACTGCCTAAGAATATGATACTGCTTTTCCTTCCATTATATTGCAACTGATAGATTGTCTGCTTGGATCTATTTATATGTGTCCAGCATTCTATTCTTTCATTTTGATGCATATAAGAAAAGCCTCGGTTACCTATAAGATTTGCATCTAGGTGCAAATCATCATTGGTAACCATGTCATTCTTCTTTATCCATGTGTATAAGAGAAGTCTGGAAAGAGGATGTAATATTTACTTTTGCAAGGCTAGATATTTTAGTTAAATTATTACTTGATTACTATACTGTTGGATAATGGGACCTAAGTATCAGAATCAATGATAACTTATAGCTCTTTCTTACTTGACTTATAATGCTTTCTTGAGGAATTTCTCAAAGGTATAAAAATGAATTTTAACAGCAATGACTGGATAGTATAAGTAATTTTGTAAGGGATCATAACCATAGCAGACCTCTACAGCATTAATATATAGAACTGGAGCCAAGCTTCCTGGAAAGTTCCATGACTGGTTCCACAAGTGCTGTGATGGAAACTAGGATTATCCTGCTTAGGACTATAATAGTATCCCTGAACAGGTTCAACATCCATTCAGAAAATTTTACACATTTTATTCCATCCTGAAGACTAGTTTTAAGGACTCTCTGCCATATAATGGGACAGAGCTATTCTTTGCCAGACCCTACATTATTGATTAATTTAATTAGCAAGTGAGATGAGAATATAGCATTCTTACAGACAATAAATAAATAACTACATTTTTTTAGCAAAGTCCCTTGTCTTTCCATTGATGATAATCTCACTCATGTGTACTTTGCTAGTTTATCAGTATTCTCTTGGTGTTAGAGACCCATTACTAGACCCATTATTTCTTTCCAAAGGGAAAGAAATATGTACAATCAACCTACTTGAGAAAAGCATCAGGTGCTTTGTGAGACCCCTATGCCAACATTTTTTGTGAATAATTCCTCTGTAAGAAAACCCTATTCAGATGATCCTATTTTGAATATGTCACCTGTTTCCAGGATCCTAAGAGAGATAGTCATGACCTCAACATAATTAAAGGTAGGTGGGGCAGAGTAATATGATATGGAGATTAAATATAATGTTTCTTCCGCACTTAGAGTTGATTCCTCTATGTTATGAAAAATTAAAGGGACAGACCATGGAAAGGTAAAATCCTGCTACATGTATGCCTTAACAGTACCAAATAATGTTTAACTCCCTAAGTATCACCAATGCCTTATTTCTTTTTTAGAAAAAACTTACATTGATTTCATTAGTTAATGAAGGCCAGCTGTATAAATTCAAAATGACTGACTTCATTAGGGCCACAAAATAGCTAGCAGATATGGGGTTATCAGTATTCCATCTGATGTTTCCACAAATACCTAGAAATTATGAAATACAGTCACAAATGTATAAAGTCTTAAATGACTATTTTTCATTGAAGTTAAGCAATTTTTCCCAGAGTATTTAATCTCTTATATATATATATATTATATATATATAAATATATATTATATATAAATATATATATAAGCTATTAGGAAGCAAGAGAACTAGAACTCTACCTGTCTGAATGCACAAGGCATGTTCATATATTCTCATATGGATTTTACCAGGTCTAATTCTCTTCATTAAGTTTTCTAGATTGAACTAATAGATGCAACTTAATTGTTTGAACACAACTCTTTTTTATATAAAGCATTTAATTTTTTTATTCACCATTAATATTGAAAACCTTATCAATAAGTCACCAAAGATCTTCAATCTGAAGATCAAGGAATCATGCCAAAAATGCTGCACATTATGTGAATTTGGAATAGAAAGAATTTAAGATGGGCTAATCTAAGCACTGTAATAGGATCCTCATGTAGGTAAGACAGGCCAGGAATGTGTACCAGCTTTTAAAGTATTATTGTAATAAACAACCCCAAATCTCAAGATGCTGATTTCTTGCTCACTTTATACTTTATTGTGGGTCACCTCTGGCTCACTGCCAAGTCTTTGCTGTTTGGGGACCAAGTTGAAGACACAAACCTGAGCTGAGATACAGTAGAGAGCAAGTGAGATCATAGAACCACGGGGTGATTCTGCAGCTTCTGCTCAAAGTTTGCATCACTTCTGCTTATATTTCATTGGCTAAAGAAAATCACATGACCAAGTCTAATGTCAGTGGGGCAGGGCACTGTAATCCTTCCATAGGGAGAGGCAGCAGATAATTGGGACTCAAATTTCAATCTATTTTTTGAAAATATTCTGTCCTGGTGATGTTCTGAAATACACAGATTATCTAAAATTCTTTCTTACAAACACAACATTTAAGGATTTCTTTTCCTCAGGTAAAAATTTAAATTATCTATAAAATGGTATCTGGACATTCTGATATAAAGATAAAAGAAATTAACATTCTATCAGAAAATGTCTTTCCCAACCCAATGCTGGAAAAAACAAAACAAAAGAACATTGTAGTTCTATATTGATATATGCATCTATCCTTATTGTAATGACAAATTACCTTAACTGTTAGTTTATTAACTGAAAGGAGATAATAACACTATTGTTGTTCTAAAATTTATAACTATAACTATAGCATTGCACACATATGCTTAATAATAATATTCATAGGTAGAGGCAGCAACTTAAATAAAAATATCTAAAGTACCTGAGATTTGGGAGTAGGATTAAATTTGTCAAAAAAACATTGTTTTTTTTTCTTTTAGAGATGAAACCAAGATCTTATATTAAGGTATAGAAAATTATCGTTTATTTCATTACTAGCATTTCTCTAAGATTAAATTTTCATTACATTTTGAGATTTATCATGATATTTACTGCATAACATTCCTGTTTTCTCCATTTTCTGTCACCATTATTCAAATATTCCTTTATTACTAACCACTGTAAGATTTTCTATAAAATATTCAGAACATTTCGGAGGAAGTTTATTAATCATTTTTAAACATCTTGAATACTTGTCATTTTAAACTGCACAGCACACATGAATGGGAAATATTTTGAAGTTGTTTCTGTGAAAGAATAGTAACTGAGAATAGGTAGCCATGGAAATTAGAAGCCCTGTTCAAATTTATAAAATTAGGTGTGAATTTATTCATAGCTCTATTCTTATTTGAGAGAAGAATGGTTCTCCAAGAGGTAAAGGGCAGATCTAAGCTCCCAGAGAAAGATATTTTTAAAAAGAATTTGAAACCTTTAGTTTGTCTCTTCTTCCTTCCTTCCTTCCTCTCTCTGTCCCTCCTGTTCTTCCTTCCTTGCTTCTCCTTCCCTCTCTCCCTCTAGTTTTTAAAATGTAGCCCATGTAAACACTGTACCACATGGTGAGTTTGCAATATTATACCAAAAAATTTAGAGTAGAAATCGGATATTCTTATATATAGGGCCAAGGGTGTTCTTTAGCATAAAAGTAGTCTGGCCTGCAATTTAAAAATAACTTTGTTCTCTCTTAAGTAGGAGACAGCTCATCTCAGCACGTCATCAGTGTATATTTGAGGGTTCACTCTCTATTGCTGATTTCTCCTAATCCTGAAATAGTTTGATGTTTATTTTTATTAGACAGGTGGACATTTTAGTACAGATGTATTAATTCATTTTTGCTTGAAATACTATGAATGAAATTGGAATTCCTGTCTGAGCCTATCAAAAAGTGAAACATTTGTTTTATTGCATTGACTATTGGTTTCAGGAGGATATGGAATACACACTGAAAACACATTACAGCTGTGCCAATCTTTTTGCAATTATTTTGAATAGTTGGCTATTTGCCCCATTTGACAGTTTGTGAACATGGTGAATAATTTAGCATTCATGCTGCTGCTGTTTTGGCACAATTAACAAGAACTGCATATCCGCTGCTATTCAAACTGATTGCAGTATGGAGGGAAAGAGAATCAATGCCCTGACGTTTAGTTCTTTGTACTCTATTTTTCCAAAATGGTTTGCAAAGCAACGCTAAAGAAAACACAATGAAGACCACTTTGTGTGATGATCTAAAAGCCTCCGAGGACATCATTTTTTATTAAATTCCTGATACCAATTTAGATCTGGTATCTAATTTTAGAATTTTCTTGGAGAGTCTGTCAACTGGAAGTCCATGTATTCCAAGCATGTGCAAAATATTTATGGACCTCTGTGCAAAGCCCAGGACTCCCATGTCATTATGTATATCAGTGTCCATTTGTCATTCTGCCTAACATGAGTCACAGGCATTGCCGTTACACAATTTCTTTCTCATTCTCAGTGGCATTCCTTGAACTTAGTTTTCTGTTGTGCTGTTTTAATCTGACCAAAAAATGTCAGTATAATTGAAGCTAGAGAAGGGATCAGGTTTTGAAAAAAAAATATTCTAAAGGCCTATTTATCATAGATTCACAGTACCTTCACACAAAGAATTGCTTTTCCCACTGCCTTCATGTCTATAGGAAAATCTGAAGAATAACTTATTCTTTCCTGCCTGAGGATTCCCTTTTCAATGAATGAAAATATTAGTATTTAACAATGGGTTCATCTGCAAGTTTAAAGTAATAGAAAAAAATGAAACCTGACACAGCAATGTTGTCTTAGCTCTGCTACAAAAGACAGCATGTTTTCCACATGGTGTATAAAAACAAATTTCAGAGTGAATGAAAAGCAAGTCCATTAGCTGGGTGTGATATTAATTCATTCATTCAATAAATATTTAGTACCCTTCCCCCCCACTATGTACCAGGTACATCCAGGGTGCTGAGGAGATAGAATGGAGCAGACTAGGCATGGGGCATATTTTCTATTGGGGGAAGTGCCCACATAAATAAATAAAATGTATATGTCAGATATATAAGGGCTGTGAACAAAAATTAACCAAAGCTAGAGAAAAGGAATAGGGAAATAAGGGGTACAGTTTAAAATTGGGTGGTCAGGGAAGGCCTCATGGAGACTGTAACCTTTGAGTAGACACATGAAGGAGGAGACGGAGTGAGCAGTGCAGCTACCGGGAAAGAGCATGTCAGGCAAACCAGGCAGCATCTCTTGGCCTTTGTTTATTTATGATCAAGGAGGCAGAGCTTAGAGTCTCTATCCTAGGAACTCTCTGAAGACAAGAAGAGATCATTCATTCTACATAATTCAGCTACTCCATTATGTACAGAAGGGTACGATAAAATATTCCCTCATTATCATACCAGTTTTGTGAATATAAGACTATCAATTTTTAAAATGTATTTGAAAGAATGCCAGTGCTGGTAACATGTTTGATTCACTTTCACAATGCAATAGAATTTCACTAACCAAAACCTCGTATATGTCTAATATTGACACTGTGCTATGTGAATAGGTGTACTAATAGCAATCCGGTTGAGCTGTGGCTATATAGAGGCAATGTTAAAACATGCAACATGGGCTTTGTACTCAGATGTCAAATCAGTTCATTTTCCTAGGCCTCAGACTCATCATCAGTAAAATGGCAAAAAAATTCTTTCAAGGTGTTTTGAAGATTCATATATGTATAAAAGAGTGGCTAATTCAGCGTCTGGTTTATTATGGACAATCAAAACTGATACCTGTTACTACTGTGGTGGACCTAAATTAACCAATGAGATGTTATGAACGTGTGTTAAGATAGTCAACAGCTACAAAAACCATTATGCTCATATTTTTCATGACATTGACAATTTGTTTTTATAAGCATACCTGTCAGTGCCAAATAAAGGGAAATTAGTATGGTCCTTGGATGTTAAAAGGTGTGATTTTAAGATCATCTGATGTACCTATTTTCACCATAGTGGTGGCACAATCTCCCCTTTAGAGAAAATGTGAATCCAGGGAGACTTAAGTGCTGTTCCCCACCATAATAAGCTCTGGGTCTTTCCTCTGGGTGCCTCTATGTGCTATGCACATTTTTATATTTGCCGTGCAAATAAAACATTCAGACAGATTCAGTTTAAACCTTTTCTTCTGGGAGGTATTTGACCTTTCAGAGGTGATTTTGCCTAGAAACTCCAGAACACTGTTTGATTTATTGTTTACTTCACGCAAGTCAGTTTTATTCCCCAAATTTTCAAATTCTTGCTCGGAATCTTACTCCTGTCACTTCATACTATCAGTAGAAATATTACCAGATTTCTACAAGCATCTGAAATGTCCAGAGAGGGAAATGTCTAAAATGCAGAACAATGCTTTATCATCCTCATTTTGCTGCAGTTTTTTACCAATGTGTCAGCCTTCTTCATGTATTCATTGGTTTTTCATACATTTCAGCTGCCTAAGAAAGCCTTTATGGGTGCCTACTGTGTGCTTACTGCTTTGGTTACATAGTGCCTTCCTTAGGTTGCATAATTCCTTTCTTTGAATAGAGGAAGTTGATCTTTAACCAAGTGATGATATTATATTTTGAGATTCTAAGATAATCACCAAGACTAGAGAGTGTCAGGATTCCAGAAATGGGCATGGCTAACTGCTAAGATTTTGGAGTAAAGCTTCAAAGAGCAGGGGGCATTTGAGATGAATTATGAAGAAGGGAAGGAATTTATCTAATAAGAGTATCTTGGGATTTCTTGTAAAAAGAAAAAAAGGCAGGTTGTGCTAGTTCTCATATCAAATTCCCTCCTACAATTTTCATGGCTGTACTCAAACTTTAAACTTCCGTTAA
>PVIY010059365.1:0-12074 GCA_004026745.1 Myrmecophaga tridactyla | reverse complement strand
AGGAAATGAATATTTGCCCTTTTTGGAATAGTTGCCACTTTTTAAAATGTGCTTAGTTTTAAAACCAACAAACTGAAAATTAAAAACTAAGGACCTTTTCTTGTGACCTTTTAAAATAATTTAATGCTCTAAAATTCATTTTTGTGTGTTGATGAATGGATTTTAAATTGAATTGTTTTAGGCTTCTCCATACCCGCTACTCAATATTATTTAAAATGTGCATGTTTTTCTTGAAAACAAAAACATCATCCTTTATACATTTAGTAAAAATTAGACTAATGACTTATAGGTTTTTTTCAGTTCCAAACATTTTAAAATAAAATAAAGCTATGCAATGCTTAAATGCCAGATGTGCCCAGCACTTTAACTGGACTACATTAGTTAATTTTCATAATATCAACTGAAATGGATATAATTCTATAAAGAAAAGACTCAAAAACAGTTTATGTAATTTATAATATATACATGGCTAATACATAGAAGAACCAAAATCGAATTCAGTTTTATCCGACTGCCAAGCTCAGTTTTTAATGAACTTCCTATACTTTCAAGGACAGTTGTACAATGTTGAAGGGTTTTTTTTTTTGCATGCTGTGTGGTGCTATTGAGATGTTTTTAAAAACTCAATAATGATTCACAAAAAACACTCAAAAATCATTTTTAAATTAAAAGTTTTCCTAAGTTCAAAAACAATTAGGAAGTTATATAAGCCTGACTCTGGCACAGACTTTACTCACAAGCCCTAGAAAGGAAAGGAAGAGGAAAGATCACTGCATAAGGGCCGAGAAACTTCTGCCTTTATCATCTCTTTGTCTCTCAGTGATACTGACTTCAAAGGTGTCTGAGAATCTCCCATTTCCCCACACCCTTTGGTGATGTATCAGGGTGCTGATTTGAAGCTGCTATGTACCCCAGGAGAGACCATGATCTTTTAATCCATTATTGTGGGAAGAGATCTTTTGTGGGTTGGACCTTTTGGTTAGGCTATTTCAAATGAGATATGACCCAAAGCATCCATTCTGGGTCTTAATCCTTTACTGGAATCTTTTATGAGAAGATAAAAGGCTGGTAAAGCAGGAGATCATAGGGAGAAACACACAGAGACATTTGGATACAGCCATTGAAACCAGAACCAGGAGAGAAGGACAGCAGGCATTGCCATGTGTCCTCTCAAGTAACAGAGGAGATGTCTTGGTGATGCTCCTGTCATTGACAATAGTAATAACCAAGCTGATATTTATGAGGCTTCATTAAATACCAGTCACTGGGACAATGCATTTACACCTATTTATATTTAAATTTTCATACATAACCTGTGAGATGAGCATTTGTCTTAGTTTACAAATAACTGAACTTTCTTTATCATATAACCAGTAGTAGCAAAACTGTAATTTAGGGTGAAATATTTCTGAAATTAGTCATGTTCTTCTCTAATCTCAAACTCTGCCAGAGTCACTGCTACTTCCTCTCCACCCAGCCTCTTGTATATTCTATGTATATTCATATACAAAAACATCATAGGCACCATAGGAGAGATGCAAAATACATGCTTTATTGAAATAAACATGGAGATAAAATGCATAAATTTGACTTTCAGGTTTGGACTGAGGGATTGGCATACCAAGACTAGAACTCAGTCTCCTGGAGAAATTCCTAAAGAAGAGATTTAGAGGTTGCACAGAACAGTTTTTGCCCAGGAAGAAACTGAATAACATGCCTATCAAATAGAGTTGAATTTCTTATTCTCTGAGTAAAACCAGCATTAATTTAAGAAGTTAATTTAAGACTGTCAGTAGTAGGTAATTAAAAATGCATAAAGACATGAAAACTTCCACTAATATTTAAGCCTTGCTGTTTTAACAAGCATATAAAGCAGAAAGGTTCAATGAAACCTCAGAAGACCAGAGTTTCTTAGGTGGATCAAATTCTATAGATATGAATTTCATTACCTGTTAAAGGAAAGATTGTCTCACGTTCTCCTATGTGTTGTGTATGTAACAGGTGAGTTATGCATTTTTCTTCCTATATAAATGCATATAGCATGCCTAAATGTGGTGAAAAAAAAACCTGTATTTCTATGTTAGATCTGCTTTAAAAACCTGAGAATTCATTCACATCACAAGTTCTAAAGGGACTTCATGGTGGCAGGAAAGACAAATACTGGTTACAAAACTCAAACTTATGTGAAAAAGTTTTGATAAGATGTGTAAATATTGTAAGTCTTGAAATTTAACTGCAAAAAAGAATCTAAAACTGATGGCCAATTCCATTTTAATCCTCTTAGGAGAAGCATCCAAGTTCCATTGTCCAGACAAAAATCAATATATACCCAGATCTAAGAGTATAAATATATACCCATATCTAAGTGTATATCCAAGTGTATATTCATTTTATTTTGTATCTCAAAAAGACTATATAAACTATTTAATCATGTCTGGATAATAACAGTAAAACTCTAATAAGATAAATCAGGCTGATAATAACCTTAGGAATAATAAAAATAAATGTGTATTAATTAAAATAAGGCATTGAGGTTTTAAAATATGTATAAGTTTGGCAATAAATTTTTATCACTGTGTTGGAAATACACAATCTACAGATTAAGTTTTAAACATTAAAAATGTTCTGCCATATTAATTTGAAATTATATAATATAAAATTATATTAAATATTATAATTATTATATATTATCATTATAAATTCATAAATAAATTTAATTTCTCTAATTATACATAAAAATTAATATCTGAAAAGGACTTGGTTCATAAGATATGCTTTGGAGATGTGAGTTTAATATATTAAATATTATGTAAAGTAAAACTGTTTATGGGTGTTCATACAAAAAATCTCTTGAAATTAAATGTTCCATAAAGAAAATGTAAAATTCTTGAGGGTCTTTCACACAACAGATCATCACAAGGAGCATTTCTGGATTACAGCCTTCTTGTAATGTCTAATGGTTCTTGGGTTTATAGTCAGCTTTGTGTCTAAACAAGAGACGGAAGAAAGTGAAGTAACAAATATCTGTATGACTGAGACATGCAAAATTATAACTATTAAATAATTATATAATTACATATACAGTGGAATCATTGAATGCTTGCCTATAAAAATCATTGTCTACAGGCTTTCTTCATGGTTCTGGTCTGTTAATTCTTTCCCAGTCTCTCATATGACTGGGAATGTTACCTGGTTAAGTTTCCCAAATTTTCCTTCTTGTGAGACTCAAGTATTTGATCATCTTGTTTTTATTGTGCGGTAATAATGTGTTCCCTTTTAAATGGTATTCTAAGACACTACTAAGAGGTATACCTCTAAATACCTAGATATTCAAAGTTTTCCTTGTAGCAAATTCCTATTTCCCACTGGTGATTGGGATCAATCACACTGTTCAGTAGAGTGATCTTGTTGTTCAAGGCCAGTAGAGTCATAGATGGCCAGGGGCAGTTCAGATTCCAATTGATGAGAGCACTGATGCTGTTCCTTTGGGGAAGCACTCTTTCCCTTGGGAGCATGACTTCCTAATCCAGTGAGCCTAAGGTAATAGTGACAGAAAATAAGATTCTAGTAGCACTTCCAGGTACTCTTAAAGTGACAGTGCAAATCATGGTCCTCTAAAGAGGAAATGCGAAGATGTAGTTAAATGTACAAGGATTTTATTAGGGAAAAACCTGTGTCATTGCCTGGCAAAATGGGGAGGGAAGCAGAAAAGTCTAGGTGTAAGAGCAGAACAAGATACATTGTGGCACATTACCAGTTTTGAAACGAGGGAAGGAAATATGACTATTTCACAGCTTAGTTCATTATTTCTTGGCTCCCATAAACATGGTGTCAGAAATGGTTATCTGAAAAGCCACAACCTGACTCCAGAGCCACTTTTGGATTTCAGCACAGGTACTAGCTATAGCTCTTTGTGCTCTGTCAACTTCTCGATGGTCCAGGCTCTTTTCAGTGAGTCCTCTTGGCTGTGAACACCCCTTTTTTTCTGTTGGGAATCTGGCCTTTCTTTGGTGTCTTCCAGTAATGGATATTTGAACTTTAAGTTCTCTTGATTTGAGTTGGTGGCAGCAGCCCTTTGGTGTTTGGTATACAAGTGAGTGAACTTATCTGATTATTTCTATTTTTGGAGGGGGTAAAATGTGAAGCAAGATCAAGGCCACAGAGGGAATGCTGGGTAATTTTCTCTAATTGTTATAAGTAGCTTTGGTGAAGGACCAGGGCAAAGGAATAAGCTTAATTGAAGCTGCACTACAGTCAGAATAGTAGAATGGAGGGCAAGTGGAATAGTGGAATTGAGCATGTTTATGTAAGTGATTACATGATAGACTGTGAAAATCTCAGGTGAGCAGTGAAAGAAATGTGGATTCCACTTGAACAATCAGATAATAGTAGCTATCCTCTGGCTTGAAAGGAAGTATGCCCCCTAGAAAAGCCATGTTTTAATCAAAATCCCATTTCATAAAGTTAGAATAATCCCTATTCAATACTGTATGTTTGAAACTGTAATCTGATCATTTCCCTGGATGATGTGATTTGCTTAAGAGTGGTTGTTAAGCTGGATTAGGTGATGACATGTCTTCACCCATTTGGATGGGTCTTGATTGGTTTATTGGAGACTTATAAGAGAGGAGCCATTTTGGAGAATGGGAGATTCAGAGGGAGCAGAGCAGAATGACATAGCCATGAGAAGTAGAGTCCACCAGCCAGAAAAGACCAGGAAAGAACACAGTAGCCTTGGCTCATGCCCATCAGACATAAGAAGTAAATCCTTCCTTGATAACTCCATGTCCAGTCCTGACTTTCTCTGAAATGGCTGGCTAGTTCCACATTTGGTTAAATCCTCATGTGATATTAATCTAGGTGCAGTTCCAATGCTTGGGGAGGGTGGAGCTGAGAAAAACGTGATCTCCCCAATATCCCCAAAGGTTGCATTCAGAGAGAGGCAAGCCAGAGACCTTTGCAGATGAAGAAGGAAAATGCCTCCCATGGAGCTTCATGAAACAGGAAGCCAGGAGAAGAAGCTAGAAGATGATGCTGTGTTCACCATGTGCCTTTCCAGATGAGAGAGAAACTCTGACTATGTTTACCATGTGCCCTTTTGCCTGAGAGAGAAACTGTGAACATCATCAGCCTTCTTGAACCAAGCTAGCAAATTAGAACATCCTCATTCTGGGGATCACATAAAAATATCTAATATGAACATTCTGTTTAATTCCATCCATATTCACTCAAAACACTTTCTGAGTCTGGGTAAATAACAACAACCTGTGCACCTGGTCCCTGTGGGTCCACTGATAGATGAACCCACATCAGGAGTGTGTACCTCAGTGGTGTTTTTCAGTCTCTGGAAATTAGTGACAGTTAAAAGTCAGTAACAATAACTTCAAGAATGACTGTATTCCTTGGAAGATAACTGCAAGCTAACCAAGTGAATTCTTGGAGGAATATATACAGTATCTATCTTGGCTTACAGTCCTTCCTCAAAGGTTGCCCACTTTCCTCTTAGTCAAAGGATTCTGACTTATAAATGGGCTTATACCAGGGAATTCTAAAGAGGTTATGATTCCCTACTAGGACAACATGAGCTGGTTTTTATATAAAACATAAAAATAGAATGTTTCTTCATCACAAAAAACATGATTTCACATCTAACCAATTCCATAGGAATAATGAATTTCTTAATGCCTTGGTGAAATCAGCACATTGGAGCCTTGGAAGAACAAGCCTTGGAGGAATTGGTAGGTGATGTTTATGCAATCAGAGTACATAAAGATAATTAGATATCTTTACCAGTTTTCCTGCACCTTAGACTTCTTCAAAGTATGTCAGTTTGACCTACCATTTCAACATCACTAATGATAGCCATTTTGAATTTAAAGTTCAGTTAACCAGCTTAGCACAGTGTTAACATTCTTTCATGAATTTGTAATCTCACATTAATCCTACAAAAAATAAAACAAAATACAGTTTCTATGACTAAGAGATTTTAAATGGAATTGGGAATTCATTCTTCTGCAAATCTCAACCAAATATAAATTGTCAAAGTATACAAAGTCTCAAGCAGCAATATTCCTCAAAACCCTAAGGATGTCTGGCCATAAGGCACAAAATAGAAGATAACAAACTCAGTAGACTATCTGTTTTAGTTTGTTAATGCTGCTGGAAAAACAATATACCAGAAATGGGTTGGCTTTTATAAAGGGTATTTATTAAAGTTACAAGTTTACAGTTCTAAGGCCTTAAAAATATCTGAAACAAGGCATTCAGATAAAGATACCTTAACTGAAGAAAGTGTGGATGACTTTGGGAGTGTCACTGTAAAATGGGAAGCTTCACTAGCTTCTCATTTCAGACAGCTTCCCCAGGGATATTTTCTTTCTGCATCCCCAAACATCTCTGTCTGTGTCAGCTCTGAAGCTTTTTTCAAAGTGGTTCCCTCTTCAAAGACTCCAGTAAGCAACCTACCTTGAATGGGGGTAGATGTGTCTTCATGGAAACCACCTAATCAAAAGGTCCCACCCACAATTGTCTGGGTCACATCTCTATGGAAATAAAAAAATACCATTCTACAGTATTAAATCAGGATTAAAGAACATGGCTTTTCTTGGGTACATGATCATTTTAAACTGGCACACCCTCAAATCTGAAAGACATTTAGATCACCTTGAATATCCACCAACCACAAACAATTAATGCAATCTTTTCCTTTTCCTTTAAAAATCCATGCCTTGAACAGCCAATACAAGACACAATTTGAATCTGTTATCCCTGAACTCCAATTGTAAGATCCCAAGTAAATGTATTTGTTGACTCACAGCTTAATTTGTTATTTTCTGGCTCCCATAACATAGTGTCAGAAATGGTTATCTGAAAAGTCAGAACCTGATTCCAGAGCCACTTTTGGATTTGAGTGCAGGGACTAGCAATAGCTCTTTGTGCTCTGTCAACTTCATGATGGCACAGCTTCTTGTCATGAGTCCTCTTGGCTGTGAACATCCCTTTTTTTGTTGAGGATCTGGCCTTTGTTTTGGTGTCTTCTGGTAATGGGCATTTGCACTTTAGTTCTTTTAATTCGAGTTGACAGCAGCAGCCCTTTGGTGTTTGCCTTTTTTTGCTACAAAAGGAAAATTTCCTTGTCTGGTGGGTACTCAAATGGGAAATTAAAGATACCCACTTTGGTACTGATCTCTTTTCAGTGGAGGGACACTGCCCTAATAATCAATTGACCTTTATTCAGACTGCAGATGATCAAATAATTATTTTGGTGGGCATGAATGTGGACTTACATCTTATTAGGGTTCACAGCACCTTTTGATGAGACATCTCTACTTTCAAAGACCAAGACCCCTGTGAAAGGATAAGGTGGTCACAGACAGGCTAGACTGACACAAGCTTGCTCATTATAATCAAGATAATTTTCATGCAAATAAGGACACTTGGTCATTGGTTGAACAGCTAGAGCACAGGCTGTCTGTAAGTATCCTATAAAAGGTAAAATAAAACATCACACTTGCCTAAAACACAGACACTTCCTCTCAGGTTTAGGAATTAGGATTGATCGCAGTCAGAAGTAATGAAGAGAATGGTTTCCAATGCATGTGAGCACTTTAATGGTGCACTGTCATCTATCAAACCACCTGGTTTCTAATAGAAAAATTATAGTCCTACCTTATGTAAAATCTTATCCTTCTGCATATAACTCATTAGAAAAAAATCTTGAATTATAATGACCACAGCTGGGATTTTTTATTGTTAAGATTTTTCTAAGATAAGTTTTAGATTTAAAGAAATTCATGCATAAAATATATAAAAATACAGAGTTATAATATACAACTTTATTACTAATACCTTGGATAGAGTACATTTGCTATAATTTATGAAAGAGCATTTTCATAATTTTACTATCAACTATAGTTCATTGTTTACAGCAAGATTCGTTGTGTTGTAGAGCCCAATGTTGTTTTTTCTAGTTTCATTCTAGCAATATATATACAAATTAAAATTTTCCTTTTAACCACATTTGCATATATAATTCTGAACTATTAATTACATTCAAAATGTTGTGCTACCATTACCATCATCCATTAGCAAAATTTTATAATCTACCTTATAGAAATTCTGTATATTTTAAGCTTTAACTACCTATTCCCTACCCACACCCATCCCTTGGTAACCTGTATTCTAGATGCTGATTCTCTGAGTTTGTTTATTCTAATTATTTCATATCAATGCAATCATACAATATTTGTAGTTTTGTGTCTGTCTTTACACTCAACATATTGTCTTCAACATTAATCCATATTGTCCCATGAATCAGAACTTGATTCCTTTTTAATACTGAATAATATTCCTTTGTATGGATATACAGCATTTCATTTATCCACTGATAAGTTGATGGGCACTTAGTTTGCTTCCATCTTTTGAGAATAGTAAATAATGGCACTATGAACACTGGTGTGCATATATCTGTTCAAATCCTTGTTTTCAATTTTTGGGGGAATATACCTTGTAGTGTGATTGCCAGGTCATATGATAATTCTATACTTCATTTTGTAAGGAACAGCAAAAGTACTTCCACATTCTATGGCAGCTACATACTTTTAAACTCCCACCAGCAACAAATTAGTGTTCCTTTTTCTCCACATCCTCTCCAACTGTTGTAAATTTTCTATATATTTTTTAACAGTAGTCATTTTAGTCAATGTGAAATTTTATTTTAGTGTGGTTTTCATTTGCATTCCCCTCATAGCTAATGTTGTTGTCCATCTTTTCATGTGCTTTTTGGCCATTTGTATATCCTATTTGGAGAAATATCTACTCAAGTCCTTTGCCCATGTTTAATTATGTTATTTGTGTTTTTATTGTTGAGTTGTAGGTCTTTCCACTTGCTGAAATATTCTTAGGACTGCAAAATGGTGTAGGATGCTTTTATCCATCATTCCTTTCCTTTTTCTTTCATTTGAAGTTCACAGTTTCATCTTGTTCTGATGTCACTCCTGAACATATCAAAATCCCTGCCCATTTTGACCTGCACAAGCAGTTGTTTACCCTGACAAAATCACATTTATTCTATCTTGGTGCTTGCTTCTAGGAGGTTCCAGGGTTGCACAGCCTTCTTTACTATTACATCAAATAGTTACAGAATTTCAGGAAAATATCATTAATCAGAAGCTTCCAACAAGTTAAAGTTAACTGGACTATTTTCTGAGAGCCCCTAGCCCTTGTGTCTCTTTACTCTTAGTTTTTGCACAGCATTAATATCTATGGCTAATTTCTTCTAGTCTTTAGAGATTAAAAGCAACAGTTTAGAAAGATATGGAGCAATGAGGAAACCTGAAGGCAGGAATAGCTACAATAGCAAGTAGAAGCTGCCAAACATTCATGCATTTCTTCATTCTCTTTTACCTCCTTTTTTTACCCCTTTATATCCTCACTTCAAAATATCTTTGATAAGCTAGTACAAACCAGAGCTAAACACACACTAGTAAACATAATCAAAATTTTCTATACTCAGAGAACTTACATACCAGTGGAAAGTTGCAATAAATGAAACAAACTGGTTCCAGAGATAGTGAAGAATCTTATGAAGACAGTTAGGAAATGAAAACTTTCAGATCATGAAAAGACTGACCTGAAGCATCAAAATGCCTCCTTTCAAATAATATTGAACATAATGTAATTGGCTTTAAAGGGATTTCTTATATTTTTAATTGAAATTTAGTTTTACAATTAAAATAATTCTGTGAACTTGTAAACTAAATTTTGCAAAATAAATCCAGGGATAAGGGAAGAATAGAACAAGAATAAGACCTGAGGAACTAAGTCACAGTTCTGTTTGCATCAAGAATGGCAGGAAAGGATGTCACCAAGTTCCTTCCCAAGTTTTCCAGGTAGTCCTTAAGAAGTTTTCCTGTAAATAAATATTTCAGTTATCTTTTAGAAGTGATGAAAATGACAACAAATAATATTAACAGTGAGTTTTACAGTTGGCAAGCATCATGACACACTATCAGGGACCATAGCTAGTGGTGAAGTAGACAGGGTTAGATGCTCACTCCACCCATAAGCAGAGTACTCATCCAATTCACCTCACCAATCTGTTCCTTATTTTCTTCATCTGCAGAATTAGACAAGAGTAGCACCTATTACACGTCTGATGAATAGGTTAAATGAGATAATACATATAAAGCTGCTCCTAAACCAGTTAGGCAGGTAGTAAAGGCTCAATACACATTTACTCTTATGTTATGCACTTGGTTCACACTGGAACCTTGTAAAGTGGGCAGAACAGGAATTACAGCACCCCTATGAATTACACAGAGTCTAGGGCTTCAAGTCATTGAGCAACATGACTGAGATAACTTCAGGAATTGCTGAATATATGCATAAATATCTATAACACACATGCATATAGTATATCTATAAATAATAAAACCATACCAAAAATAAAAGACATTTCCATAAGCATACATTTATTCATAGAGTTTGTATGCATTGAGGAACATAAATAAATTAGGACAACATATAAACACTGTATTTATTTTGAATATTCAACCATCCCTGTGGCATGCACAGTGACCTCAAAGAGCATTTTCAACACTTTGTGCCAGAAATTGCTAAAAAAAAAAAAGGTAGAAACCATTAAATTGCACAATTTTTTCAGGATTTAAATATTTCTATTTCTATCAGGCTGTGGAGAGTCTCCTATTCTTCATAGAGATAAGAAGAACAACTTCCTTTTTGGAAAAAAGTCTGTCCCTTAAACCCATGAATTTGGCATCCTCACCATGACACAAGCTTGCAGGTTGCAAAAACTCTGCATGCTTTATAATAACATGTGGATTCTTTAAAGGCATCTCAATCAATGTAGCTATTACCTCAAATCTACCTCACAAGGCAAAAACTACTGTTTCCCAATGCCTTCTTCCAAGTTGCCTTTCATAGAAATTCCTATACAATCCTTTAAATGTTAGCCATACGTGGCATCCTCTTAAATTTTCTTTGTCTTTAAGATTTATTCAGAGTCTTCTCAGATAAACCATACTATCATTTGAATATATTCTATTTTTATGATCATATATGTGTTTGTAAGCACAAACAATTTTTTTCATTAGTCTATCTTTTTTTAATCAATATTTGGCTTTTATATATATCCTTCTATGTTTTGTTCATTTGATTGTTTCTCCAGCCCCAAGGACATAATAAGCATTTTGAAATGTTTACAAAACTAACATGAACCCTTCTTATTCCCTAATTTTTCTTGATTACAAATGAATTCTCTCATATTAGCCATGATTTTATGGTAAAGCAAAGGCATTTACTCTCTAAATATATCTTTTTTTTATAAAAAAACACTATCCCATGCTAAGTAAGAATTGAAGGTAAATTATACTTGATGAAAATATCAAGTGGCAAAAGAGTAAAATTTATATTAAAAGTGTACAGAAACTTTATAGTGACATTTAAAGATTAACTATAAAAAATGAAAATCATCCATTTGAAAATTATTCCTATTATATTTACTTTAGGTAAAGAGCTCTTTCCTTCTTCAAATAAGAAGCAAAAATCTGCATATTCAAGTCTTCTAATCTCAGGTTGTGGTAAAGAATATTCTTTGTTTTTTGCTTGAAAAATTATCTCCATTTCAAGAAAATGTCTGAATATTATTGCTAAAGAATGGGAAGGTCACAAATTATCATAGGAACTTACAGTACAAAGTATAGACATAATGAAATAATTAATTAAGCATACAGAATTGATGTTATTAATTAGGCTTAAGTAAAAATTTAGTCACATAGTCTGTCATCATTATATTGAAAATATTTTGTCTTCTGAAAGTTCTTGAACCATTCAAAAGAATCATCTTCATTTGTTCTATACCTTAACTTCATGAAATGATTTATATTATCATAATGCCATCCTGTGCAATGGATTAGTAGTGCTCTATTTACCCAAGAGGAGACTTTTCTGCATACTCCTTAAATATGTAAGCAAATGAATCACAGAAACCCCTCTTGAAGAACTGATTCTAGGTCTATTCCAAATATCAATTACTGTATCTGTCAGAGTTCTGT
>PVIY010059364.1:0-12082 GCA_004026745.1 Myrmecophaga tridactyla | reverse complement strand
TACTCTCTCAGAATCTCGTTTCTGTCTCTTTTGTTGTTCTCTAGCCTTTTCCACAGTGCTTCTTCTTTTGAAGGAATCCAGTAAAATCAATCAAGACCCACCTTGAATGGGTGGAGACACATCTCCACCTAATCAAGTTTAATACCCACAATTGATTAGGTCCCATGTCCATGGAGATAAGCTAATTAAAGTTTCCAACATACTGTACTGAATAAGGATTAGAAGAAAGCATTGCTCCCACAAGGTTAATTAGGATTAAAACATGGCTTTACTAGGGTACATAAACCTTTTCAAACCACCATACCCGTATATCAATTTGGGAGAAATGACATCAATAGTATGTTGTTTTCCAATCCGTGAACACAGTATATCTCTCCATTTACTAAGATCTTTGATTTTCTTTACTCTGTGTATTGCAGTTTTCAACATTTAAGTACTAGACACGTTTTGTTAGATTTACACCTAAATACTTTTTTTGAGCAATTGTAAATGGTGGTGTATATTTCATTTCAGTGTCCACATATTCATTGACAATATGTAGAGATACATCAATTTCTACATGTTTATCCTGCAACATTGCTGAACTCATTGATTAGTTAGGAGTTTTGGCATTGTTTTGTTTTGTTTTGTATTTTTTGGAGATTCCTTGAAATTTTCTACATAAACAACCATGTCATTTGCAAATGACAACAGTTTTAGTTCCTCTTCTCTGATTTTTATGACTTTCACTGCCTTATCTTGCCTCGGTGAGCTGGGTAGAACGTCCAGCGTTGTGAAAATAGGTTGTGAGAGTGGACGTCCTTGCTTTGATCTCAGTGTTGGGGTGGGTGCCTTCAGTCTACCACCGTGAAGCACATGTTCATTCGTTACCATGTCAGGACATTTCCCTCTACTCATGTTTTCCATTTTTTCTGAGTTTTTTTTTTTAATCATGAAAGGATGTTGAATATTGCCTAGTGTTTTTTCTGTGTTAGCTGATACACTCATGATTTTTCTTCTTTAGCCTATTACTATGGTTGATTATATTGAATGATTTCTAAATATTGAATCAGCCTTATATCCTTGGAATAAAACCTACTTGGTCATAGTGTTTTTATTCATATATATATATGAATTCTATTTGCTGGTATTTTGTTAAGGACAGTTCTGTCTATATTACTGAGGAATACTGGCCTATACTTTTCCTTTTAGTACTATCTTGGTCTGGTTTGGGTATCAAGGCAATACTAATTCACAAAATGAACTGAAAGGCGTTCCCTTCTCTTTTATGTATAATTGGTGTTACTTATTCTTTAAACATTTGGAAGAATTCTCTGGTTAAACCATCTGGACCTGAAGATTGCTTTTTCTGGGAACTGTTCATTACAAACTCAATTTTCTTTGTAGTTATGGGCCATTCAGATGATCTGTTTCATATCGAGTAAGCTGTGTAGTTTGAGTTTTTGAGGAATTGGTCTGTTTCATCTAAGTTGCCAAATGTATATGTCAACAGCTGTTCTTAGGATTCCCTTATTATCCGTCTTGATAATGTGATGATACCGCATGTTTCATTTCCAATGTTGTTAATTTGTATGTTTTTTCTTTTTATCTTTGTCAGTCTTGCTGGAGGTTTGTCAATTTTATTGATCTTTCCAAAGAATTACCTCTTCATTTCATTGATTTTTCTCTATTGTTGTTCTGTTTTCAATTTCATTGATTTCTGCTCTTCTTTTTATTTCTTTCTGTTTGCTTATGTTGAGTTTATCTCCCTGTTCTTCTAGCTTCTTGAGGTTGGAGCTTAGATTGTTGATGTGAGGCTATTAATCTTTTCTAACGTATGCATTTAGTGCTAAAAATTTTCTAGCTGTGTCCCAGAAATGTTGATATGTTGTCTTTCATTTTCATTCAGTTCATTTTTTTTTTTTTTTTTTGGCGTGGGCAGGCCCCGAGAATTGAAACTGGGTCTCCACTGCCTGCTGAGCCACCATTGCACCGCCCAGTTCAATGTATTTTTTATTTCCTTTGAAACTTCCTCTTTGACCAATGGATTAACTAGAAGTATATTATTTAGTTTTACAAGTGTTGAGATATTTTCCTGTTATCTTCCAATATTGATTTCCAGTTTGCTTACATTGGGACAGGAGAGCACACTCTATAAGCTTTAAATTCTTTTAAATTTTTTGAGGTTTGTTTTATGGGCCAGGATACACTCTATCTTGGTATATGTTCAAAGTGTGGTTAGGTGGAGTGTCTGTGTGTGTAATTAATTAAATCCTTTTAGTTGATGGAGTTGTTGAATTTTATATCCGTGCCAATTTTGTCTAGTTGTTCCATAAATTGTTGAGAGAGGGGTGTCAAAGTCTCTGACTATAATTGTGGATTTGTCTATTTCTCCTTTCTGTTCTGTTTTTGCCTCACATACTTTGCAGCTGTGTTATATAGATGCTTTTCGGTACATAGACATTTAAGATTTCTGTATCTTCTTGTAATTGTCTCTGACAATTTTATTTGTTCCAAAGTCTACTTTACCTGATATTAATATAGCCACCCCTGCTTTCCTTTGATTAATGAGTGCATTATATATCTTTCTCCATTGTTTTGCTTTCAGCCTGCTCATATTGTTATATTTGAAGCGAATTTCAGGGTTATATTTTTTAATCCAATATTTCAATCTCTGTCATTTAATTTTGTATTTAGATAATTTACATGTAGTGTATTTAAATGTTATTTTTGTTTGTTTTTGCTTTCTGTTTTTTATTTCTGTTTCAAAGAGCTGCCTGCCTGAGGGTAGCTTGAACATTTCTTACAACTCCATTTTGATTGATCTCTAGTGCATTTTAGTGTATCCCTTTGTTTAGCTCTCTTATTAACAGTTTATTCACATGACATAAAATCCATCCAAAATGTACAATTAATGGCTCTCAGTATCATTGCAGAGTTGTGCCTTAAAATGTTCATAGCTCCCAAAAAGAAAAACTCCAAGCCCATTATATCCTCTGTTATTGACGCTTAGTATCAGTACCTTTCTTACAATCAGTGGAATTACGTTAAAATATTATTAACTATAGTCCCAAGTTTGCATCAGGTATATTTTCCCCATATACCACCCTACTATGCCACCATGTTATAGTGACACACCTTTGTTCTGGTTCATGGAAGGACATTCTTCTATTTGCACAATTACCCTCAGGCATCATCCACAGCAAGGTTCACTAGTGTTATACCATCCCTTGTTCCATCCTCCAGTTTTCCTTCTAGTGATGAACACAGCCTAAACTTCCCCTTTCAACCACACTCACACACACAATTCAGTGGTGTTGATTACACATACGATAACGTGCTACCATCACCTCTATCTGTCTGCAAACACTTACAAACAAACATTTAAAAATTCACAGAGCAGGCCACAGTGGCTCAGTGGCAGAGTTCTCGCTTGCCATGCCAGAGACCTGGGTTTGATTCCTGGTGCCTGTCCATGTAAAAAAAAAAAAAAATTCTGCACAAATTAAGCTTAAGTTCCCCATTCTCTACTCTCATTCCATCTTCTGGTAATCTATATTCTAGATATTAATTCCATGAGCTTGCTCCTAGAATTCATATTAGTGAGAACATACCATATGGTCTCATTGTGGTTTTGATTTACATTTACCTGATGGCTAATGACATTGAGCATATTTTCATGTGATTTTAGCCATTTATATATCCTCTTTGGAAAAATGTCTATTCATGTCTTTTGCCCATTTTTTAGTTGGATTGCTTGTCTTTTCATTATTGAGATAAATGATTTATTTATATACTTGGATATTAAAGCCTTATCAGATATGTACTTTCCAAACATCTTCTTCCATTGAGAAGGCTGCCTTTCCTTCTTGTTGATGAATTCCTGTGCAGCACGAAAGTCTTCAGTTTTGAGGAGCTCCTATTTATCTATTTTTTTCTTTCATTGCTTGTGCTTTGGACGTAAGGTCTAACAAGCCACTGCCTACCACACAATCTCGAAGATGTTTCCCTATTTTTCTTCTAGGAGTTTTATCTTCCTGGTTCTTATATTTAGGCCTTTGATCCATTTTGAATGAATTTTTCTATGAGGTATGAGATGGGGAGTCTCTTTTATTCTTTTAGATATGGATAGCCAGTTCTTCCAGCAGCATTTGTTGAAAAGATGGTTCTGTCCAAGTTCTGGCAGCCTTGTCAGAAATCAGCTGACCACAGATGTGAGGGTCTATTTCTGAACTCTCAATCCAATTCCAGTGATCAATATGTTTATCTTTATGTCAGTACCATGGTGGTTTTTTAAACCTTTGTTATTGTGAAATATAACAAATGTACAAAAAAGCAATGCATTTCAATGTACATTTTAACAAGTAGTTATAGAAAAATTTCTAAGTTTGGAATGGATTACAGTTCCACAATTTCAGGTTTTTCCTTCTTGCTGCTCCAAGACACTGGTGACTAAAAAGAAACATCAGTGTAATGATTCAGTGGTCATACTCATCTGTTAAATCCTAATTTCTCTGTTATAACTCCTCCTTTTCCTTTGATCCTTCTCCCAGTCTTTAGGGATATTTGGGCTATGCCCATTCTAACTTTTTCATATTGAAAAGGGGTGTCAATAATATGGAATAAGGGGATGGAACTAATTGATGTTCTGGAGAGGCTGGCACTTCTGGGTTTAAGGATTTGTCTGACCTAGGAAATATCTGAAGATTTTGGGTTTCTGAAAAATAAATTTAGTGCATGAAACTTTTGGAGGAGCTCAGATAGAGCCCTAGATGTTCTTTGGGGTTAACAGGGATGATGTTGGTTGGGGTTCGGCAAACCATGACAATTAGCAATGTCTAGTGGAAGTTTGCTAAGAATAGCCTCCAAAATAGCCTTTCAACTCTATTTGAACTCTCTCAGCCGTTGATACCTTATTTTGTTACATTTCTTTTCTCCCTTTTGGTCAGGAAGGCTTTGTCAGTCCCACGGAGCCAGGGCCAGGCTCATCCCAGATGTCATGTCCCACGTAGGGGTAAGAGTAATGATTTTACTTGCAGAATTGGGCTTAGAGAGAGAACGGCCATATCTGAGCAACAACAGAGGCCCTCTGGAAGTACCTGTTAGGCATGATTATACGTAGACTTAGCCATTCCACTATAGAAATACGTTTCATAAAAGCAAGCCTCAAGATCAAGGGCTTGGCCTTATTAATTTGGGAGTCCTGAGTGTTTTTGAGACAGTATCAGGGGTTTCCCAAGTGGGAAAGTTATATAGTTACATATTTATTCTCCAGTCCCTTAAAGGACTTTGCCAATACTTTTTAATTACCTGCCCGACATACTGTAGGATATATCCGGGTATTAAATTAAGCTAGACAGAATTACAAGCCCTCATACCCATCCTGAGTGCCATGTGCTAAATGAACTATCCAGACAGGTTGAGGTAGATTATGTGCTACCAAAAATTTAGGTTTTGGACAAAACTTAAATTTTGTCCAAAATTTTGTAGTTTAACTTAATGGGTAGGTAAAGTTTTAAAATAGGGTAAGTAAAGTTTTGAAATACAGACACTGTATTTGGGTAGGTAAAGTTTAAAATACAGACACTGTCATCCTTTACCCTGTATTCTGATTTACCTTAGTCCCAACCAGATGAGGTTCATTCTTAGCTCTAATTGAAGTCTGATCTCATTTTCAGTTTCTTTTTCAGTTGTTGTATGCAGCAAGGCTGACTTTCAGAGCTGAAGAATTCCAACCGAGAAAGATACCAGCTTATACACATACAGCACAGAAATAACACTCAAAGCTCAGGAATAAATGTGACTGCTCTAAGAGCTTACAATCAAGGCCCTGATTTTATTATAAGTATTTTCTAAAAAAAAAAAAAAAACACACGCAATATTTGTTTTCTTGTTTCTGGCTTATTTTGCACAACATGATGTCCTCAAGTTTCATCCACCTAGTTGCATGCCTCATGACTTCGTTCCTTTCTGTAGCTGCACAATATTCCATCACATGTATACGCCGCAGTTCGCCCTTCTGCTTTTCGGTCCATGTACCCTTTGGCCACCTCCATCCATTACCCTTTGGCCACCTCCATCCATTGGGCACCATGGAAAATATACAAAATAAACTACCTGTGTCTCACAGCATCCTCACTTAGTTGTAAAACCATCATCATCTCAATTTTAGACAATTTTTATTGCTCCACAGAGAAAAATAACAAATAAACAGACCCTCGCCAAAGAGAAATTAAAAACTCGCCTTAACTCTTGTCCCCCCCACCCCTAGTATTGCTGTGGTATTGGTGATGCTTTCCTGTTAGATTTAGGCCGTAGCATGTGTTCTGGCTGGAAACTGTTGTGTACCCCAGAAAAACCCTACTCTTTCATTCATGATCCAATCTTGTGGGGGCAGCCATGTTCTATAATCCCGATTCAGTATTATAAGGTGCAATTCTTGATTAGATTGTTTCCATGGAGATGTAACACACCCAGCTGTGGGTGCGACCTTTTGATCAGATGGAGATATGACTCTGCTCATTCAAGGTGGTTCTTACTTAGTTTACTGGAATCCTTTAAAAGAGGAAACATTTTGGAGAAAACTCAGAGCTGACACAGACAGAGATATTTCGAAATGCAGAAAGAAAATGCCTCTGGGGAAGTTGTTTGAAACCAGGAGCCAAAGGACCAGTAGATATCAGCCACATACCTTCCCAGCCATCAGAGGTATTCTGGATGCTATCAGACTTTCTTGTCTCATGGTATCTTTCTCTGGATGTCTTAGTTTGGACATTTTTATGACTTTAGAGCTATACACTTATAACTTAAGAAATACCCTTTATAAGGATAGGCTAAGCCTACTTAAAATTAGGACTAAGAGTCACCCCCAAGAGAACCTCTTTTGTTGCTCAGATGTGGCCTCTCTCTCTCAGCCAGCATGACAAGCAAACTCACCACCCTCCCCCTGTCTACGTGGGACATGACTCCCAGGGGTATGGATCTTCCTGGCAACGTGGGACAGAAATCCTAGAATGAGATGGGACTCAGCATCAAGGGATTGAGGAAACCTTCTCGACCGAAAGGGGGAAGAAAGAAATGAGACAAAATAAAGTGTCAATGGCTGAGAGATTCCAAAGAGTCAAGAGGTTATCCTGGAGATTATTCTTACGCATTAAATAGATATCACCTTTTTAGTTAGGGTGTAACAGAGAGACTGGTGGGAATGGCCTGAAAATGTAGAGCTGTGTTCCAGTAGCCATGTTTCTTGAAGATGATCATATAATGATATAGCTTTCACAATGTGACTGGTGATTGTGAAAACCTTGTGTCTGATGCTCCTTTTATCTTCCTTATGGACAGATGAGTAAAACATATGGATTAAAAATTAATAAATAATAAGGGGAACAAATGTTAAAATAAATTTAGTAGATTGAAATGCTAGTGATCAATGAAAGGTAGGGGTAAGGGTATAGTATGTATGAATTTTTTTTCTGTTTTCTTTTTATTTCTTTTTCTGAATTGATGCAAATGTTCTAAGAAATGATCATGATGATGAATATACAACTATGTGATAAAAAAAGAATGTGCATATTGTATGTTGATTGTTTTTATTAATAAAAATAAAAAATAAATACCCTTTATAAAATCCAATACATTTCTGGCAGCATTAGCAATCTAAAACAGATTTTGGTATCTGAGAACTGGGGTGCTGTTGTTTGCAAATACCGAACATGCTGGAATGGCTTTTTAAGTGGATAAGGGGAAGATTCTGGAAGAATTGTGAGTTTAATAAAAAAGGCCTAGAATGCTTTGAAGAGACTGTCAATAGAAATGTGGACTTTAAAGATACTTTCAATGAGGCTGTAGGCAGAAATGGTGAATGTGCCATTTCAAATTGGAAGAAAGGTGATCCTTGTTTTAAAGTGGCAGAGAATTTGGCAAAATGGCGTCCTGGTGTTGGATGGAAGTAAGAATTTGAAAGTGATGAGCTAAGATACTTAGCTGAAGAGATTTCCAAATGAAATGTGGAAAATGCAGCCTGGTTGCTCTTTACAGCTCATAGTAAAATACAACAGGAAAGGTATAAGCTGAGAACTGAACTTTTGGGTACAAAGAAACAAGAAATTGATGGTCTGGAAAATTCTGGGCTTCCAGAAAGTGCGACCCCAGAGACTAGTGCTCCACATGAGGATTTAACCAAACATGGAAGCAGTCAGCCATTTCAGAAAAAGCCTGAATTGGAAATGGAGTTATACAGAAAGAATTTATGGAAGGTCCTATTATCTGAGCATGTGATCTGTGAATACTGCATAGAAAACTGACAAATTTCTTGCAAGACCTGTGTAAATTGAACTGCTGCCAGTCTGGACTAAAAGGGACAGAAAAAAGACAAAGTGAAGGAAAAATTATTTCAAAGGCAGAACCATGGAAGCTAAAGTCTGAAGCCAAGAGATCTTGGGCCAGGAGAGCTGACCCACCCATCCAAAAGGGTCAGTTTGCCCCAGAAGCAGAGGATAGGTCTTCCCCCTCAAAGCTCAGGAAGAGTTTCTGTGCCCAAGGCCTCAGAGAAGGTGGAATGTATAAACCAGGGATTGGGCAGAGCAGGGCTTGGAAAAGGTGGGACTGCCACTCTCTCAAGCCGTAAGGAGGAAACATTATTCAATAAATGACTCTCAGGTTTTGAAATCTGATGGAGCTTGCCCTGCAGGTTTCTGGAATTGTTTGGGTCATGTGACCCTTGTTTTCCTTCCAGTCTCCCCCTGTGGCAATGGGAACATGTATCTTATGACTGTTCCTCCTTTGTGTGTTGTCAGTAGGTAATTTGTTCTGAGTTTCACAGGTCCAGAGCCAGAGGAGGATATTCTGCCTTAAGACAGATCATGCCTGTAACTGATTTTGATGAGATTTTGTACTATATTTGGCTTGCATCATTACTGAAAAGGTTTACAGCTTTTGTGATATGTGATGGAATTAATGTATTTTGTATATGGAAAGAACATGTCATTTTGGAGTCCAGAGGGTGGAATGATCTGGCTTAAAACTCTGTGTACCCCAGAAAAGCCATGCTCTTTCAATCCTGATCCAATCTTGCAGGGGCAGCCATATTCTATAATCCCGATTCAATATGATAGGGTGGGACTCTTGCTTGGATGGTTTTGATGGAGATGTGACTCAGCCCATTCAAGGTAATTCTTAATTAGTTTCCTGGAGTCCTTTAAAAGAGGAAACATTTTGGAGAAAGCTCAGAGCTAACACAGACAGAGATGTTTGGAGATGCAGAGAGAAAATTCCCCCAGGGAAGCTGTTTGAAACCAAAAGCCAAAAGGCCAGCAGACACCAGTAACATGCCTTCCCAGTCAGCCAGCAGAGGTGTTTTGGGTGCCATTGACCTTTCTTGAGTCAAGGTATCTTTCTCTGGAGGTCTTAGTTTGGACACTTTTAAAGCCTTAGAACTATAAATTTGTAACTTAATAAATCCCCTTTATAAAAGCCAACTTATTTCTGATATACCATATTCCAGCAGCATTAACAAATTAAAACAGCATAAAATAGTAGTTTATCCCCTATAGCCTTCTATTATTGACACTCTGTACAAGATACATACCTTTGAAGTAGTTCATGCAAGAACTTATTTTTTTAATATTTTCATTGTAAAATATCAATCAAAGAAAAGAAAGAAAATTGTAGTAATTTTCAAAGTCTGAACAGATTTCGATTTGTTATGAAATCTGTTCAGACTTTGAAAATCACCATTTCAGATTTTTCCTTCTAGCTGCTCCAATACACTGGAAGCTAAAAACAAGAACTTATTCATATTTGCAGTGTTAATTGGTGAGATACATTGCTCCATACAAATCCTTTCAATCATACTGACCGTCAATATGGCAATATTATTTATAAACCTGCTAATGAACTACCATCACTTCTATCCATTCCCATATATTTAAGTCCAAACTCATCATGTAACTGTTCACCCATCTCTAGCCTTTGCGTATCTCTAGGTCCCCCATATTCTACATTATAAATCTCTGCATTTACCTTTACCAGGATCGCATTGACAAAATCATGCAGTATATGTTGTTTTGTGTCTGGCTCCTTTCACTCAGCATTGTGTCCTCAAGGTTCATCCATGTTGTCATATTCTTCAGGACATTATTTCGTCTTCATGCTGCATAATAGTCCATCATATGTGCATACCACATTTTGTTTATACACTTGTGCGCTGATGGGCACTTGGATTGCTTCCATCTTTTGGCAGTTGTGAATAATTCTGTTATGAACTTTGGTGTGCAAATGTGTGCTTAGGTCACTGTTTTAGCTCTTCTGGGTATATAATGAGTATTGGTATGCTGGATCATAGGACAGCTCAATATTTAGGTTTCTGACAGTTTCTGTCAAGCTGTCTTCCACAGTGGCTGTACCATTATACATTCTCACCAGCAGGGCATAAACATTCCAATTTCTCCACATCCTCTCCAACATTTGTAGTTTTCTGTTTTTTAATAGCAGCCATTCTTATAGATGTGAGGTGATGTTTCATTGTCATCTTGATTTACCTTTCCCTTGTAGCCAATAAATATGAACATCTCTTCATATGTTTTGTTTTGTTTTTACTTTTTTTTTTTTGTATGCTTATGATGGGGTCACATTTCATTAGTTTTCCATGTGAGTGTTCTGCTATTTCAGCACCATTTGTGGAATTTTGTTTGTTTTTTGAGAAGTGCATGAACTGGGAATTGAACCCGGGTCTCCCACATGGCAGGTGAGAATTCTACCACTGAATTATCCTTGCACCCCCCTTTCTTCATGTCATTTTAGCCATTCGCATCTGCTCCGCAGAAAAATGTCTATTCAAATCTTTTTACCATTTTATAATTGCGTTGTTTTTTCTTTTGATGTTGAGTTGCATGGCTTCTTTATATATACTGGATATCAAGCCTCTATCCAATAGGTGATCATCAAATATTTTCTCCCATTGAGTTGGCTGCCTCTTCACCTTTTTGACAAAGTCCTCTGAGGTGCAGAAACTTTTGATTATGAGGCATTCCCATTTATCTCTTTCTTCTTTGGTTGCTTTTGCTTTGGGTATGAAGTTTAAGCAGCTACTTCCTAATACTAGATCTTGAACATCTTTCCCTATATTTTCTTTTAGGAGTTTTATGGTACTGGCTGTTATATTTAGATCTTTGGTATACTTTCAGTTAATTTTTGTATATAGGGTAAAATGTCGGGGTTCTCTTTCATTTTTTTGGCTATAGATATACAGTTCTCCCAGGCCCATTTATTAAAAAGACTATTCTGTACCAGTTCAGTGGTTTGTGAGGGGGGGGCCTTGTCAAAGATCAGCTGACCACAGAGTTAGTGATCTATTTCCACACTATCAGCTCTGTTCCATTGATCAATATGCCTCTTTTCGTGCCAGTATCATGCTGCTTTGACCACTGTAGCTTTATAATCTTTAATATCAGAAAGTGTTAGTCCTCCCACCTCGTTCTTCTTTTTTAGGATTTTTTTTGGCTATTTGAGGTCTCTTTCCCTTCCAAAAACTTTGAAAACTAGCTTTTCCAAGTCATCGAAGTAGTTTGCTGGAATTTTTTTTTATTAATTAAAAAAAATTAATGAACCAAATAAAACATCAACATATATAATCAGTAATTCACAATATCATCACATAGTTGCATATTCATCATTTCTTAGAACATTTGCATTAATTCAGAAAAAGAAATAAAACGAACACAGAAAAGAAAAAAAAAGATTATACCTACCATACCTTTTACCCCTCGCTTTCATTGATCACTAGCATTTCAAACTAAATTTATTTTAGCATTTGTTGCCCCTATTATTTATTTTTATTCCATATGTCCTACTCCTTTGTTGACAAGGTAGATAAAAGGAGCATCAGACACAAGGTTTTCACAATCACACAGTCACATTGTGACAGCTATATCATTATACAATCATCATCAAGAAACATGGTTACTGGAACACAGCTCTACATTTTCAGGCAGTTCCCTCCAGCCTCTCCATTACATCTTGGATAACAAGGTGATATCTACTTAATGCATAAAAATAACCTCCAGGATAACCTCTCGACTCTGTTTGGAATCTCTCAGCCATTGAC
>PVIY010059363.1:0-12075 GCA_004026745.1 Myrmecophaga tridactyla | reverse complement strand
GAGCTGAGATTCAGCATCAAGGGACTGAAAAAAACCCTAGAATGAGCTGAGAATTAACATCAAGGGATTGAGAGAACCTTCTCGACCAAAGGGGGAAGAGTGAAATGAGACTAAGTGTCAATGGCGGAGAGATTCCAAACAGAGTTGAGAGGTTATCCTGGAGGTTATTCTTATGCATTAAGTAGATATCACCTTGTTGTTCAAGATGTAGTGGAGAGGCTGGAGGGAACTGCCTGAAAATGTAGAGCTGTGTTCCAGTAGCCATGTTTCTTGATGATGATTGTATAATGATACAAATGTTAAAATAAATTTAGTTTGAAATGCTAGTGATAAATGAAAGCAAGGGGTAAGGGGTATGGTATGTATAATCTTTTTTTCTCTATTATCGTTTTATTTCTTTTTCTGATGTCTTTTTATTTCTTTTTCTAAATTGATGCAAATGTTCTAAGAAATGATGAATATGCAACTGTGTGATAATATTAAGAATTATATTGTATATGTAGAATGGAATGATATCTTAATGTTCTTTTGTTAAGTTTTTTAATTAATAAAAAAGTTTATAAAAAAAAGTCATTGTGACAAAAAATAGATTATAAGTTAGCAGGGGCTGGAGACAAAGAGGGAATCGGGAGTTATTGCTTAATAGGTATAGAGTTTCTTTTTGGGGTGATATAAAAAGTTTTGGAAATAGATAGTGGTGATGGTTGCACAATGGTGTGAAAATAATTAATGTCATTGAATTGTGCATACAAAAATGGTTAAAATGGTGACCATTATGTTATATTAATTTCACAATACAAATTTTAAAAGATGCAGGAATAAATAGATTTTAAACCACTGTTTACTCGAGTTTTCCAGTGCTCAAGCTGCATCTCTTAAAAATTTATCTTCTCGCCCCCTAAGCCCCACTGTTCTTATATCATGTCCATCCAATCTAAGACCCTGGCTCTTTACCAGCTCTCCCAACTGTCCACTTCATTGTTCCAAGGGCCATCCCTCCCCACGAGAAACAAGCCTCTCTTTTTCTAAGACATATTACTCACCTCTTCTCTACATACTTCTCACACATGTTCTACCTTTTTATCAGTAAAATCTTTATTGAGATATAATTCATGTACCATACTGTTCATCTACTTATGGGGTACAATTCAGTGGTTTTTAGTGTAGTCACAAACAAGTGCCAATTTCACCACCATCAATTTTAGAACATTTTCATTACCTCAGAAAGAAACCCTGTACCCTTTACTATCTTCCTCTAATCCTTATCTCCCCAGCCCTAAACAACCACTAATCTATTTACTTTCTCTACAGATGTGTCCTATTCTAGACATTTGATATATGTAGAAGCATATAACATGCGATCTTTTGTGCCCGCCTCCTTTCACTTTGTAATATTTCCAAGGGTCATCCATGTTGTAGAATGTATCAGAACTTCATTCCTTTTTATGGCTGAATAATATTCCATTGTGTAAATATACCATATTTTGTTTATCCATTCATCAGTTGATGGACATGTGGATTGTTTTCACCTTTTGGCTATTGTGAATAATGCTGTTCTCAATATTCACATACATCTGTTCAAGTCCCTCCTTTCAATTCCTAGGAATATCTATGTTTAGCTTACTGAGAAGGGGAATTTTTGTGTTTAGCTTATTGAGGAACTTCCCAATGGTTCTCCACATTGGTTGCACCATTTTACATTTCCATTGACAATGCACAAGCATTCCGATTTCTCCAAATCCTCACCTGCACTGGTTATTTTCTGTATTTTTTTTACTATGGCTATCCTAGTGGTTGTGAAGTGTTATCTTATCATGGTTTTGATTTACATTTCCCTGCAGACTAATCTAATTTGTAGAACTTGACTTCATATTGACCTTTCAGATCTGATGCTTAAATTCTTAGACACAAATCCCTGTGAAGGTATCTAACATCATACTCAATGGTAAAAGACTGAAAGCTTTCCTTCTAAAATCTGGAACAAGACAAGGATACCCACTGTCACCATTGTCATTCAAAATTGTACTGGAAGTTCTAGCCAGAGCAATTAGGCAAAAAAAAAAATAAAAAAAAATAAAAGGCATCCAAATCGGAAAAGAAGAAGGAAAACTGTCACTATTTGCAGATAACATGATCCTATATATAGAAGGACAAACAAAAGAAAATGTACAACACTTACTAGAACTAATAAAAGAATTCAGCAAAGTGGTGGGGTACAAGATCAATACGCAAAAATCAGTATTGTTTCTATACACTAGTAATGAGTAAGCTGAGTAGGAAATAGAGAAAAACATCCATTTAAAATAGAAAATAAAATAATCAAATATCTAGGAGTAAATTTAACCAAGGATGTAAAGGATTTATACACAGAAAACTACCAAACTTTGCTAAAAGAAGTCAGAGAAGATACAAATAAATGAAAAAGCATATCATGCTCGTGGATTGGAAGAATAAACACTGTTAAGATGTAAGTTCTACCCAAAATGATTTACAGATTCAACACAATCCCAATCAAAATTCCAGCAGCATACTTTGTAGAAATGGAAAATCCAATCATCAAATTTATTTGGAAGAGAAAGGGGCCCTGAATAGTCTATTTCATCTTGAAAAAGAAGAACAAACTTGGAGGACTCACATTCTCGGACTTTAAAACATATTAAAAAGCTACAGTGTTTAAAACAACATGACACTTGCACAAGAATAGATATATAGAATGAAGTCGATTTGAGAGTTCAGAAATAGATCCTTGTCAAAAATCCAATTGATTTTTTTTTTCACATGGGCAGGCACTGGGAATCAAACCCAGGTCTCTGGCATGGTAGGCGAAAACTCTGCCTGCTGAGCCACCATGGCCCACCCAAAAATCCAATTGATTTTTGACAAGGCTACCAAAATCACTCAGTTGGGGAAGAATAGTCTCTTCAACATATGATGCTGGATATACACATGCAAAAGAATGAAGGAGGAACTCTATCTCACACCATATATAATAATTAACTGAAAATGGGGGCGGGCCACAGTGGCTCACCAGGCAGAGTTCTCACCTGCCATGCCAGAGACCTGGGTTCGATTCCCGGTGCCTGCCCATGTAAAAAAAACAAATGGTTCAAAGACCTAAATATAAGAACCAGGACTATAATATTCCTAAAAGAAAACATAATCATCTTCAGGATTTTGTGTTAGGCAATTGTTTCTTAGACTTTATACCCAAAGCAAGAACAACAAAAGAAAAAATAGGTAAATGGGGCCTCTTCAAAATTAAAAATGTTTGTGCATTAAAGGAATTTATCATGAAAGTGAAAAGACAGCCTACTCAATGAGAGAAAATATTTGGAAACTACATATTCGGTAAGGGTTTAATATTCAAAATATATAAAGAAATGCTACAACTCAACAATTAAAAAACCCAGCAGCTTAACTTAAAAATGGCAAAAGACTTAAATACACATTTCTCCAAAGAGGATATACAAATAGCTAAAAGGCACGATAATATGTTCAATATCATTAGCTATTAGGGAAATGCAAGTCAATACCACAACAAGGTACCATTCCATGCCCACTAAAATGACTATTTTTAAAAAAAAACAGAAATTACTGGTGTTGGAGAGAATGTGGAGAAATAGGAGCACTCATTCATTGCTGGCAGGATGTAAAATGGTGCAGCCACTGTGGAGGACAGTTCGGCAGTTCCTCAGAAAGCTAGATCTAGAAATACCACATGACCCAGTAACCCCACTACTAGGTATATACCCAAAATAATTGAAACCAGGGACTCCAGTGGATATTTGTACCCCTATGTTCATAGTGGTAGTATTCCCAATGACCAAAAGATAGATGCAACACAAATGTCCTTCAACCAATTAATAAGTAAACAAAATATAGTATATCCATATAATGGAATACTATTCAGCACTAAAAGAGGATGCAGTTCTGATACATACTACAACATAGACGAACCTTGAGGACATCATTTTGAGTGAAATAAGCTAGATACAAAAGAATTTTGAATGTTCTCATTGGTACGAAATAATTAGAATTAGCAAATTCAAGAAGTCAGAATCCAGAATATAAGTGACCAGGAACTGGGATGGTGGTAGGGAATGGGGAGTTCATGCTTAAATTATACAGAATTTCCATTTCTGTTGATTGTAAAGTTTTAATAATGGATGGTGGTGATGGTAGCACAACATTGTGAATGTAACTAACAGTGCCGAATTATATGTGAATGGGGTTGAAAGGGGAAACTTTAGGTTGTATATACGTTACTGAAATAAATTTTTCTTTTCAATCCTTCTTACAAAAGGCCATTCAGACTTTTATACCAGGTTAGTCCCAAGGTTTACCCAGCCCAGTAGCCCATCCTTGAAAAAGAATAGCAGTAGAAAAATATGTTAGTAGACAACACGGTTGCACTTTTTAATACCTACCTCAAAAGACAAAGGATTTTAATTACTTCTGCACAGGAATGTATTGGAATTTTCACAAAAATGAATTGTCCTGCATACATAAATTTATCTGGAAAATAATATATATAATCTATAGACTCATACTCACAGTAATATTGGTAATAGCTTATATTGTGGGGATATTTTGCTGTGCCAAATACTATGCTAAACGCTTTACCTGCACATCATTTCATCATCATAGCAACCTTGTGATATAGGTACTGTCATTATCTTCATTTTACCAATAAGGAAACTAAGGCTCAGCAAAGTTAAGAATTTTTCTAAGTTTTCACACTTGCATAAGTCGGGGAGTAGCTGCCATTTGAAATTCAGGTGGGTCAGACACCAAAATCAGTGCTTTAGCTATTACCCATAACAGGATTTAAGGGACTCTTCTGAGAATCTGACCACCTTTATCACATGGTTGCGAAATGGCACTGTGCTCTAAATTCAAAGTCACTAATTCAAAATCACTAATTCAGAAGCATTGTTTTAAAACCCAGTCTTTTTCTATGTCAATCCTGTATATCCAGTTGAAGGAATGAGTATTCTAACTAGTAGGATGGCCTTTTACTTCCCCAAATTTGCTTTGTTCATGTGTCAGAGATACCCCTGGGTTCTAGAATGTGATCACCCAGATAGTACTGACCTTATTCATGTGTTCTGGTGATTTTCCTAGACTTTTATCTTGACCCCTCCAGGTACTACCCTTCCATACTGAAGTGGAAAGTATCATGTTTTCTGCAGCTCCTCATTCCCTTGCCATTTAGGTTGACCCACCCCACCCCCATCTTCTCCAACTTGTCAATGATCTTTATGATCAGTCAAGAAAATGGCAAGGGTTAAGAGGCTGGGAGAAGTTCAGGGTATTGTTTTTAACTTCTGGGGCAATCCAATTGAGAGGCTTTGCTGTAAGTTCAATTTTTCTTGCCATGTGCTATGTTAGTGAGAGAGTGTTTGGAGGTGGGAGGAAGCCTAAGGGAAACTCTTTCATTAAAGAAGGGAACATCATTTCCCGTACACTGATGGCCATACTCCATTTCTTTCATGGAGCCTGGATAAAGAGGAACTACTCAGCCTCAGTTGTTAGTCTTTCAGTTTCCACTCTTGGGAACTGGATTATTACCTTGTAAAACAGAGCATCTCTCCTATTCGCCCTTAATTGAACCCATCTTTTTCCTTTGTGAAAAACGATAATGTTGACTTTTATTTTCCGAGCTCTGTTTCAAGCATTTTTCCTTTGGAGATTGAAGGTGCTCAGCCACCAGGAGTAGGCCGGGAGAATGGGTATGGGCATAGCAGAAAGAACCTGTTGGGGTATCAGGAGATAGATATGTCCCACTACCTTGCTTGAGCTGTTTTGTCCTTAACCCTGATTAGGCTTTGCTGTGACCCAAGCATTTGTGAAGATGTGCTGAGTGTTGCAACATCTCTCTATGGATCTCTATCTCTTAAATCATTAGTTGAAATGAATGATTTTATTGTAATGAAATGGAAAAAGGCATTAAGTGCAAGAGAATCATTTTAGCTGGTTTTCCTCTTTGGGCCAGATCTGAGAACAACTTCCAGAAGGCATTTCTGGGCCTAGCACACCCAGCAGCAGCATCCAAATAAGATTCAGACGTCTGGCTCCTCCAGAGGCCTTAACTATCAGCCAGGCCATTCTTAGCCTGGAGACAGTATTGAATAATTTCTCCATTGCCAGCAAATTCTCTGGCCAGAGTCTCCCAAAACTTCATAGGGGCTTAGGGTAGACTTGGATATGAAGAAAACTTTAACTTTCTTTCTACCAGGAGCATTGCTTTAGAAAATAAAGTGCATTGTTTTATTTTTGTTGGTTTACTATGGGACATCTACTACATAGCTATTTTAATGTTTCTTTATACACATAAACGCTTTTCTCCAGTCTATGGTGCCCTATTTTATGTGTGCATGTATATCCGTAATAAAATAGGCAAGAAATTTTGCTTGTATCTATGTGTGTTTTTGCATTTGCATACATACTATGCATGCTTTCTCTCTCTCACACAAACACATACACATACAGACACATGCACACATGCACACATCATACATAGCATAAAATCCAAAGCAAATCAGTAATAAAAACACTAAGATTCCTTCCGCCTACCCCAGCCTCCCAGGAATTATAATATACAGACAAAGAGCAAAGAAGCCTTCTCCCCTTAGCATATGTGAGTTTCTCTGACTATATTGCTAAGAGAATCCCATAGAACTTAGGGTATACTGAGTACTTTGTGAATCTGATCTGCAACCATTAGCCAGAGCCTGTATGGAAAGGGGCTATCTGTTGGGTAATAGCATTGTAAATTGCAATCAATGCATTCAAATACACTCAAAAACCAAAAGATACGTAGTGCTCCAGAGTTCCTTGTAATCAGCACCTTTGAGAATGTAAGTAATAGCATCGGAACCCAAAATGGAAGCTGAAAGTGTTAGAAAATGGACGTTAGAATGAAATCATCCTTCTGATAGGAACAGCACCTTGTACAGCAGGGAACTTTTTGTCTAATATAATTTTATTGATTTAAAAAAAAAACTAAACTAAATTGTGGCCTTGTAGCAAAAAAATGTCTTTAAAAATCATTTATAGTTCTAATCAGCCTGGCAGAGCCTTTCTGTCATGCTGATAAGGAAATTAAACTTTTTTTTCATCCTGGGCTTACTTGCCTCTTAATGTAGATGTTTTGTTTGTCTTTCAGGGAACTAATTCAGAAGTTGAAATCTTTCATCAGCTTCTATAGTGCTCTGCCTGGCTACATTTGCAGCCATAGTCCTGTGGCCGAAAACGACACCCTTTGCTGGAATGGACAAGAACTTGTGGAGAGGTGATCTTTTTTGAAATTTAAATATAGCAATATTTGAGGTATAGCTATCACAGATTCATATTGAGTTATTTATGTCTTCTCTCTGCCTGCATTTATTTTCTCAAGAAAAGTTCTAGGAAAAACATACCCATGAGCTTGTGTAATGTGTCAGATGCTGTCTGTAACTTATAGCCCTCATAGAATTTGCAGGCTCTGAAGCACATAGAGAACTATGTGTTAAGCAACATTTAATATTGTTGTATAAAAAGTATAAAGCATAAGACATTTTTTTGTCTTTATCTTCATCAACTTCCTTCTTATGTGGGCCCTTATTTGTAAGAAAGCATAATCATACTAATACTATAATTTTTTGAGAGTTAAGTATGTAATTGGCACTGTGTGCTATGTATTAATTCTTTTTCTCCTTACAACAATCCTATGAAATAAATACCCTGATTTTTCACAATTTATTACAGGTGAAGATAGAGGAAAGGAAAAGGAAAGAGTACATTTCATTTGTCAATTTTACTAAATAGTTTGATCATTTGAATATTTTCTAGTATACACTATGCCATATCTGTGAAGAATTTACTTAACACTGGAAAAAAGATAGTATCTATTCATTTACTCAGCAAATATTTACTTAGCAACCTCAAAGTGCCAGACATGTTGACATGAACAAAACAGACGAAATTCTGTGTCCTCCTGGAGTTTCATTCTAGTGGCATAATGGTATTCTTACCTCCATTGATTTGCATGTGTTGAGAATAGTTTGTAATTCAGAAATTAAATCAGCAGAGTAGTGTGTTTAGGAAACCACATGGATTTGATCATCCTTTTAAAAATGTTTGTACTAGTGGTATTTTGGTGTAGAAGAGAATATAGAGGAGACCTGAATTCAACTTATAAATCTTTCACTAGTAATTGCTTGACCTGGTGCAAGTGACTTAACCTCACTGGGCCTTGGCTTCCTCAACTAAAAGATGATAGGATTGGATGAGGGCCAATCCAGCTCTGACAATCTGTGTGCAGGGGGTGGTTTCCTTATCAATTTACTTATTAATTCATGCCTTCAAAAATCTGTTTTGGGCGGGCCACAGTGGCTCAGCAGGCAAGAATGCTCGCCTGCCATGCCAGAGGACCCGGGTTCGATTCCCAGTGCCTGCCCATGTTAAAAAAAAAATCTGTTTTGCATTACTACATGCTAGGCATCAAGCTAGCGCTAGGTATGCGGAGGTGAACCAGACAGGCAAATTACCTGCTTTGGGGAAATTACATTCTAATTGGATCCAACACCGGGACATAGGATAATTAATTCTGTGTCCTCCTGGAGTTTCATTCTAGTGGCATAATGGTATTCTTACCTCCATGATGCTAAAGAGAAATTAATTAGTGATGTAATGTAATGGGTGGAGAAAGACTTTGGAGCCAGATTAATTTGGGTTTGTATCTCAGTTGTGCCACTTCCTATATAGTCTTGAGTGAATTGCTTATCTAGACAGCCTCAAGATGCTCCTCTGTAAGGTAAGGACATCTCACAAGCTTGTGATGAGTAGTTGAGGTCATGAATGGAAACCCATAACAGCCTGGCACCTACTGGAAGCTCAATTCATGTTGCATCTCTTCTTCCTCCCTTCTCCCTCCACACCAATGCCACACAAAATGCAGGTCTAAAAACAGCTTGTTTTTCACCAGAGCTATTGAACTAACCAGGGAAATGAGAATGAGCTGGTAATGAGACTGATGTTGCATGCCACCCTGGATGACGCACTAGGCTTGCATAGAGAGAAACTTCTCTCTAGCAAACATGAATCAGACTGGAGTGATTAATAGCTCTGTGCAACTTATTCCACTCTGGAGAAATGGTGTGTATTTGTCATCCTAAAAACTCAACAGGTACTAAGTAGCATCATGAAAATGTACTCCACTGTTATGACATGGTTTTAAAAATTGTCAGAGAAAAGCAGTTGATATTGGCTTTATAAAAAGATGATATTTTAAAGCAGGTATAACCAAAATGATATTTTAAAAAAAGAAAATGCCCACAAGGTCAAATATATGAGAGGAGGGAAGAAAGGAAGAAAGGAAGGGAGGGAGGGAGGGAGGGAGGAGGGAAGGAAGGAAGGAAGAAAATTAAATGTATTTGCAGACAAAATAAGGATAATATGGTTCAGGAAGTGATTCTTCCTTGGTTAATAACCTCGGGTTATAATTAACCTGTACTTGTGTTAGTGACCTAATGCATTGATGTGGCTAGGGAATAGTGTCAAACTAGATTTTTTAAAAAATTGCTCAAGAATAATATGAAGTTTTTCAGCCTGAGGACATGCATGCCCTCTATTTGTACCATTTATAAAGATTAGCTTTGCGCTTCATGTCTCATCTATACTTAAAAACCTCTTTCCAGAGCTTTGCATTGAATTTCTCATTTAATTTAAAATCTTAAGTAAAATTTGCAATTTCATATTGTCAAATGCCTTGTAACCTTGCTATCTTAATAGGTCAGGTTTATGTTCCTTCAAAAATACTTTACTTCTAGCCAAGAAAACTTATGAAAATGAAGGATCCTGAAAGGGAACAAGATTTATCAGTGGAGACACTTTATCAAAAGGAAAATATTGATGTTGAAGAAAATATTAAGCCATAGTTACATTATCTGGGTTATCAGAAATATTTATACCCTCCTACTCTGCATATACAGATCGCTAGCTTTTTAAAAGTTAAACAATTAATTGTTTCTTTAAATAAGGTCATATTTTACATCCTTTAATTTTTCTCTTTTATGAATCCAATTAATCGAAATATGAATAAAGAGAATGCATTTGCAGATCTGGTCTCAGGGACTATCACATAAGCCTATCATCTGTCTTTCTCAACTCCCTGCCACCACTGTCTTGGCTTGAGATAAACATTGAGAAATCTTTGAATTAGCAAGTTTGGCTCATGTAAGTTATATTATTTCATGTGTGCTGCCATATATAGATTTCCTACAATTGCTAACGGTAGAAAATCTTCCATGTTTTGGCTTTTTGGAGCTACAGAGAATTTCACTGAGAGATTCTCTGGGACCAAGAGAAAAACAACGGAAAGGATTCCCACAGTTATTAGATAACATTGGTCTTGACAATAGCTAAATGTAGGCTTTGCCTACATTGTCTGTGTAAATACCTGTACAAAGAGCAAGCAGTATAACAGATGCATTCTCATACATCCCTTTTAGAATTGTTGGTAATTGACAGCATTTTTTATTCTTCTTCCAGCGTGTTTGATACTATGTAATCCCAATTTAATTGTTTAGTCCAGTTTATCTTTAAGTGAGTGTAACAGAGGAAGTATTTAAGCCAGCATGTGTTCATAAAACCCTAATTTAAGAGAAAAAGAATTGCTTTTATGACTTTACAATTAATATTTGATAACTGAGGTTCATTTAACAATGATGGAGCACTTACTATCTACTAGGCTCTACTGGAGATACAATGATAGGAAGAATCCCGAGCTGGCATGTCTTGAGGAGTTTACAGTCTAATGAGAAAGATGAGGAAAGAAAATCAGCCTGTCCCCTTCTCCAGCAGTTCAGGGAGAGTTCCCCTCTCAGGCATCCCTGAGAATTCTCCACCCATTTTTAGTGTGTTTATTGACATAAAATTCGCATAATATAAAATTAACCATTTGAAAATGTACATTTCGAGAGAGTGCCAAGATGGTATACCATCAAGATGGTATCAAGATGCACTCAAGACAGTGCATAGTGGGTGTGGGATTTAGTTCGTCCTCCAGAATAGCTACTAAATAACCAAGAACAGTACAGAACAGCTCTTGGGGCCACATCAGTGACTGGACACACAGCATACCCCAGTTTGGACCAGCTGGGCCGGCTGCGAGGCCCCCCAGAACCGTGTGTTCCCCAAGCCACGTTGGCCGGCACCCCTGCCCCATAGTCTCCTTCTCAGAGGGGAAAGGAAAGGGACTTTACCAGCAGCAGGGGCTGAGCACAACTAAGCTTCAATTGTGGAATTAATTCACAAATTCTGACTACTAAAAATAGGCCCCCAGCTCAGCTGAACCTGGTCAAATCGGAGGTCACTGATTTTTGCCCCGGCTCTGAGGGGGCAGGGCTGAAGGAAAAAGAAAAGAAGAAACAGAGCTTTTTTGGATCAGATAGCACATAATACTTGAAAGGGTCTGGGCTCTGAAGGAAAGGAGGGGGCACATAGGATCTGAAGGTACCCAAAGCAACATACCAACTTATGCTCTTGACTGGCAAACCTGAGGAACGGGGGTCCTGCTCTGAGAAGGATTTTTCTCTTTCTTTTTGTTTTGTGGCTGTGTTTCTACAAAGGCTGAACTGCCTTTGGATACAGCTGCAAGGCTTCTCAGGCTGCAACTGCCCCAAGCATAGGCAGAAACAAGTTTGTTGGAGAGCTTGTCTGGAGCCTGTGCCTTCCCCAGGGGAGAGGTGTGGCCCAGCTCAGGTGGATTCCCTCCCTCAAGGAACTCAGACCCCAGGGTTTGGTATCACATCACCTTATGCTGGTGGGACCTGCAGGCAGACAAGCGCCACCTACTGGGCAGGATAGGAAAAACACAGAGTCCAGAGACTTCACAGGAAAGTCTTTCAACCTGCTGGGTCTCACCCTCAGGGAAAATTGACGCAGGTGACTCTTTCCTCCTGACAGAGACCAGTTTGGTCTGGGAAAATCTGGCTGGGGTCTATAATACCTAAGTAGACCCTCCTAAGGGTGTTGGGGGGGAAGGCACCATACAGGCAGGGCAAGAAACAAGAAAACAAGAACTGAAAAATT
>PVIY010059362.1:0-12060 GCA_004026745.1 Myrmecophaga tridactyla | reverse complement strand
CAGAGACCTGTAGAAAATTACTAAGCAATAAATAGCATCTACCAAAGATTGGAGCTCAAATTCAGTAATGTCCTTAATTCCTATGTGTAGAGCTTTTTTTTTTTTTTTTTAAAGATAGGCATAGAGAACAATAGAATTGATCCAGTGTTGGTTTATAGGGCATGTTGGACAGAAAGATAGAGTGTTGGATAGTTGACGGATCAATGACTCACCCATCTTCCCCCTTTGAGTTCTCAGATTTCAGAATGAAACATAAAGAGTGAGGGACAGCTTTATTAATGGCTGAATAGGGTCCAATAACCATAAATACAGGGCTTCTGATAAATACTTGGAGGCTTCACCTGAAATGTTCTTATTCCTACTTACCCCATGCAGGTGGAGGGATGTGGGATGGAACAGCTTGACCAGCTTTCCCACTCAGATTAGCTGCCGGCCTTCCCCTGAGAGTGGGACAAGAGTCCTCTCCTCTCTTTGGAAACCAGTGGAGGGGGCAATAGGTATCTCCCTAACAGGAATCTGGAATTTAGTTTGAATTGAGGGTAATCAAAATGTAAGATTTCAAAGATGGAACAATTGTGGGTGAAGATAAAGTCTAGGATGTTGGAGTAGGTAAAAGCAAATGGAACTGAAAAGCTTGGGTTTGGAGAGCTTATTACAGTCCTCTATGCAGCACTTTCTTAGCCCTATAGCTGCCAGTGGTCTCTCTCCCATTGTATCTTTCTTATGGATCTTACCAAATTCTGTCATTATTATATTGAAGATAAAAGGCTGTCATATCTTTTCACCATACAGTACATTCTCAATTAGTATTTGCTGATTTTAATTAATAAAATGAAACTTTATTTTAGGCACATAGATGCTTTTCGTAAATATTTTCAGGAATCCCTTCACTCAGTCAAACACTACTTTTGAAGTTTGTTGAATTGGAAATCAAGGGACTAAAAAGTTACAACTTGGTAGAACTTTCCAGGGAATAAACCGGAGCAAAAGACATGTTTCCAGCCAGTAATTGACAAGTCAATCCTTCCTATGTTTAAATATTTAAATATCCCACCTTCCTAGATTATAGCAGTTGCTACCAACTCTCTTATTTGGATTAGCTCATGTCAGAGGTAAATGGTATAGTTTGATGATATAAGGCTTGAGAATGCAGGAATGACCAGATTCTGCTTTGCTGTAGCCATCCCTCTTCTCCTTTAAGTCCCTAATGATTACATATTGACAAAGGAATATGGAAATCTATAAATAGTAGATGGAAAACGGAAAAGCTACACTTTACCTCAATCCAGCCTTTCTGGTAAAATACTACCATCGCATTTTCTTATTTACTTATTTGTTACGAAGAAAGTATATACTAAAAAAGCAATAAATTTCAAAGCATGCCGCAACATTTAGTTGTAGAATAGATTTCAGAGTTTGGTATGTGTTACATTTCCACAATTTTAGGTTTTTACTAGTAGCTGCTCCAAGATACTGTAGATTAAAAGAAATAAAAATATAAGGATTCAGTACTTACACTCATTTGTTACTTCCAGTCTTCTCTGTTATAACTCCTTCTCCTTTGATATTTCTCCCAGTCTTTAGGGGTATTTGGGCTATGCCCTTTCTAACGTTTTCATGTTGGAAAGGGGTGTCAGTAATATGGGTTAGGGAAATGGAACTAGTCGATTTTCTGGAGAGGTTGGACCATCTGGGTTTCAGGACTTACCTGGCCTAGGAACCAAACTGGAGGTTGTGGGTTTCTGGAAAGTAATCACAGTGCGTGGAACTTTTGTAGAATCTCAGATAAAGCCCTTGGTGTTCTTTAGGGTTGGCAGGAATGGTTTTGGTTGGGATTTGGCAAATTATGATAAGTAGCAATGTCTATCTGAAGCTTGCGTAAGAGTAGCCTTCAGAGTAGCGTCTTGACTATTTGAACTCTCTCAGCCACCCATACCTTATTTGTTACAATTCTTTGTCAGGAAGGCATTGCTGATCCCACCATGCCAGGACCAGGCTCATCCCTGGGAGTCATATCCCATGCTGCCAGGGAGACTTTCACCCCTGGGTGTCATACAATGGCCTTTTCCACAATTACTTGTGGCATTTATAATATGTTCTTTTCTTCTTCTGCACGTGCTTTTTTAAAAATTTTCTTTTCTTTTTTTTAAATTGATGTTTGGATGCCATTTTGGAGTTTTGTTTTCACTTTAACATTTTTACCCTTAACACAACCCTATACTGTATATGAATGTGATCTCATATTAGACTAGAGAGAATAGCTAGCTGGTTTTCCCATGGTCATGCTGGTGCAACATTGGAAAAAAAGACTCAGGACTCTTAATCCACTTGCAGAGGTTAAGAATTTAGACTATGAAGTCAAACAGCCTGATTTAGGGTCTTGGCTCAGCCACTTCTAGTTCCATGACTTTGGAAAAATTAGTTAACCCTTCTAAGTCTCAGCTTCCTCACTTGTAAATGAGGATAACAATAAATGCTGCCTCATAGGATAGTGATGATAAATTTTATGTGATAATACTGAGCAGGTAGAATTTAATAAATGTTCGCTGCTCTTATCCTGAATTTATTGTCCACCTGTTCCCTACATGAGTGATAGTGTGCTCTATGTACTCAATTGCCTAAATTTTGGAATTTTGCAGGAGAATCTGGCTGAACTTTATCTTAAGAAAACCTGGCGTACTGCTTTTCTTTCAAAGATATAGTGAAGATTTATTTCCACTTTTGTCTTATATTAATAAGTGTTATTTGGGAAAGCCCCTCTTCTGTAATGAATGAAATTGCAGTAGTTCCTTTTTAGGTCAAATTTATTTGCCAAAGAAGAGCTTTAGCAAGAAGAGTCACGTGGCACATGGCTACTAGGCTTTCAGAACATTCTGTTCAAGTGACTGTTTTCTTTACATTTTAATGAATATTAGGCTAAATATTAACCACATAAGTCAGTCATCATTTTAAGGAAATTATTGTATTGGCATTGTTAAAATTCCTCATGAAGGTTTGTAAAGAAAATAGCTTTTTTTTTGTTTGTTTAACCTAGAAAGGAAAACAGATGTAACTCCTTGGGTTTATTTAATCACCCTTAGCACTTGGAGTTAGCTATTTGCAGGTGTGAAAGCCCATGGTTATTGCAAATCCAGCCTGGCTTAGTCAGGTCATATGAAGTGCAGACATCTTGCAGTAGCCCTTATTTTTAGAATCAATTGAGGACTGGAACAAAGAATCATTTTAGTTCAGGGTCTTTTGCCACAGCAGATAATGCTGAGAGTCAGTTAGTGTCCGATTATGAGTCTTCCTAAGAGAGCACACTTTGAAGTCCCATAAAATCCAGATATTATGTATTCAGTTAGAATCGCAAGAAAATATGATGTATCATTTTTGTATAGTCTGAATTGCCCTCACATCAACAGTGTAGTTGAAATAAGCAGACTGTGTTTTTATTGGAGAACAAAGTTCTCAAGAATGTATTTCTTTATAACTGTTAACTTTTTGTTTATTCTGTTTTCCGCTTAGCTTCCCCTCAGTTTATATAGTTCAGTTCATCTTCTCTCTTAAAAGAGATATCAGATCCTTTGAGCTAAGAGAGTGTCAATTTACTTTTATCCAGTAATATCTCAGTCTTCTGGGACCACAAAGGAAGCAACTAATGGTTATTTTTCTTTCATGTCATTTGTGAATACTCATAGCAGGCAGCTATTTAGACAGCCCGCTAAATAAATAACCACTTAGACAAGTTGCCTTCCTCATTTGATAATATTTATCATTACGTATCATTAAGAAGTCCTCTGTTCTATGTACTGTATATCTGGTAACTCATCCCATTTTTTATATCAAATGGTAGAAACTATTTTGATCCACATTTTACTGCAACGGAGGTTAACATCTGATGCATGGTAAGAGCTGGAATCTGAACCATCTGTATCACCTGGTCCCATGCTGGACTCTTGACCACTTTTTTATCCTCCTCTTTATTATGGAGTTTTAAATAAATGTGGCTCAAACAGTATTCTAGTACTTGGTTATTTCCTGTTCTGTTGTCTCTTATTCTTCAAGTTAATAATAGAGTCTTATGCTGCATTACTAGATGTATAGCAAGTACCTGCTGGCCAGACCACAAATCTAGAATATTACATTCTATTTTTGGCACCACATTTTAAAGAAAAATGTTGAATAAAGAACTCACAGAGGGAGGTGACCTATATTATGAATAGGTCTGGAAATCCTGGGATTTCCATGATTGGCATTCAAGGGCCCTCTTTAATGTCTTAAATATTTTAGGGACTGTTGCATGGAAGAGGAGGTAGGTCGATTTTGCCTTACTGCCTTGTGTAGGACAGAGACCTGTGGGTGAATTCACACTGGGACAATTTCAGCTCAGGTGGACTTGCTAATTTGAGCCGTCTGACAACAGGCCTCTTGTGAGGTAATGGCCCTGCCCATTATTAGATGTCTCCAGCACCTCTTTCCTGGGAGCTGAGAGGGGCCTTGGGAAAGAAAGTTTCTCAGATTCAGAATGCTGAGGTGAGTGTCTTGAGGTTGGATGGCCAAGAGCTGTTCCCGGATGGTACAGAATCGGGCACTCTCAGCTCTGTGTGTTTGGGGAACGGGCAGGGAGGCGTGGATGTGCAGATTGCTGAGCACTGTGCCGGGGTGTCTGCACGTGCTGCCTCATTGCACCACACAGCGAGCGCGGAAGCACCACCCTTCAGGTGTGCAGTGCAGGGATGTTTGCGTTGTTTGGTATGTAAGGGAGAGGGCGAGCGGAGGTGGTGGAGACTGAAATCTCCTTCTAGGCTCAAAGACCTTGTCTTCATCTGCTCGTAGGTCAGGCCACTTTGCCCATCATACCTGCTCATAAGGTCTCATGACAACTCCAAAATCAGTCCTCACATCCTGGATGAAATACTCTCAAAATGAGAAGACATCATTACATTCCTCAGAAAATTGTCCATGTGGCAATTTTTAAAAAACAACCTTTTATTTAAAAAAATAGTTAAACAGTAGCAGGAAAAATTTTATATTTTTCAAGGTTTTTAAAATTTAAGGTGTTTGGGAATAAGGATGAGAAAAATAAATGATTATTTGTCTCTGAAACCTCTTTGATGTGCCCTGTAACAAGGAATAAGGATCATATAGCAGGTATTTTATGTTTTATATCTCAGTTCATGATCTCAATAAGCCTGTGAAATAGTTACTCTCCCACTTAACAAATAAAGAAGGTGAATTTCAGAGATCTTAATTTGTGTAATTTGTGTAAATGTATGTAATTAGCAAGTGGCATAATTAATATTTAAAGCCTGTGCTCTTCCCATGAGGACAAATAGCATACTGGAGTTTCTCAAGCTTCTATAATTTAGAGTACAGATAACAGATACCAGGTAAGGCCCATCATTTCCAGTAGGTTTTATTCTGATCTGACCCTTCCTACTGAATCCCCTACAGAAATAGAAGAGTTATGTAGAACAGTGTACCAGCTAGCAAGTATCACAGCCCTTCCTTGTTATCAGATGTTGTCAATGTTTGTGGTGGTCATTCAAGCCCCTCTTTCATGGAAGAGAGATAGACTAACAGTTTTGATCCATTTCTGCTTTGTGATAAGTCTCAGGTACAAATTTATTTTCCGACAAGGAGATGGTTAAAATTATTTTCCAGCAAAAAGAGATTTTTAGTTCTATGGTTTCTGCCGTAAACATTTTTTTGTGGTCTCTAGATCCAGTTAAATGTGGCCAGGACCAAATCTGAACACATGAAGGCAAAGGTAGCTTTCACTTGAGAAAGACAAATTTTAGTCTAACCGACCGCAAAAAAGTGAAATCAGAATGAGAGCTGTTTATTGACAACAGGTTTGTTGAATCCATCCTATTGGAGATTGCTTTTTTGAGTCTTACTGAGTGTCAGACAGTTATGGACTAGGAGATCAGAGTGGAGGGGTGGGCAGCTATATTAAGATACTCTCAGAAGATTCTGGTAAGCTGCCTTCATTGGTATAGAGCTCAAGGCAGAAACTGATCATTACATATTTGAGAAAAACAGATTAACAACAGGAAGTCATTGAATAGAGCTGATATCGTAGGGTATAAGGTATGGCTATAAGACAGCTTCAGCCCCTGACATCAGGACCTGATAAGGTGGCCCTTCAGCAACGTTCAATTGATGCCCTCCATTGATCCCTCATGAGGTTTTACCCAGCAGCACAGTCTTTTAGGACCAGCTGATAGAGCTTTCAGCTTCTGCAGACGGGAGGATTTTATATACCTCATTGACTCTTTGTAATAGTCTAGCACAGAACTCTGTAGTATGAACATTTTGACAGCAGGTGGAGCCACCTGGGGGAGTAAACAGAAGTCATGTAGGCTTGCTGTGAATATTTTGAGTGGGAAGAGTCTCAGCCTTCTATGTGATGCAGACCTGATGTTTATAAGAGCAGTGAGCAGAGTGGTCTCCGCAGTCTGGTGTCTGCACAAACCTTGGCCTTGTTTTTTTTTTTTTTTTTTCAGAATTCCAACAGTATACGAGGCTGAGAATAATTATGCTTAGTATGCTTTGCATCTTCAGTTGCTCAAAAATATTATTAGAGCTGCCTTATTTGCTAGGCCCATAATGTGAGAAAAGCTGTTAGGACAAAGCAATGGCGTCTCCCTTGGGGCTCTTTGTAAGTATTAGGATTGTGTGTGTGTATGTGAGTGTGTGTGTGTGTTATACAGGTAAAGTATTGCTCCTATGAAGGCCTCTTAAGAGAGTGAATGTGCTTTTTTTCAAAATTGGTAGGAGGACACCCACCAGCAAGGACTTTTATGACTATTGAAAAACTTCTAAAATATTTTAACCTAACAATTAACACAATGTGGTCAAGATATGCACTTTACGGGATCGGTTGTAAGGAAAGCTTTCCCAGGCCTTTAGATCCATCAGTGTCTTGCTGCCCATATCATCCACAATCAGCTGGCTCGGTGCTTTGCACTGTTTACATGTGCAAAGACATATGTGCAATGATATTTATGGCAAGGTTGTAATAGCAAAAGGTTGGAAACAACCCAAATGTGCAAGTGAGTTTGGGGCTGGTCTAAATAAATTATAAAATATATCACACACTGGAATGTTATGTAGCCATTAAGAAGATTGAATGGGCTCTATGTATAATAATCCAGAATTAACACTTGAGTTTTATTGTTAAAAGGGAAAAGCTAGATGTGGAGGTATGTACATATAGATGTGCATGTTCCTCTGTGTGTATGCACATGGGCATGTGGATATGCCTCAAGTGATCATAGATTTATAGTATGAGCAGAGAATATTTGTAGGAATACACGAATAACTGGCACTAATTTAAAAATACATTTTGAATTTTACTTCACCTTTGTGTATTACCTGTTCAGAATTTTTTTTTAAACACGACATGGGCCTTTTTGGTTGCTTCCATTAGATGCATTTTATAAGAGAGAGATGCACTGGCAGAAGCCCACCTCGGAGACTGCCACAGTCCCAGCAAACTGTGCCAGTGGTGCCTGATAGACCACCTGCAGAAGCAGGGAAGGAGGGAGTGGATGTGAGGGCTTGGACAGAGAGCGGTGGCCAAAGGAGTTGGGGGGGCGGGTGAGGAAGATAATGCAGATGGTTTGAATTTGGGAGGATTGGGGTATAAATGATACCTCTAATTAAAATCAGAAAATGGGAATAAAAGCAGGCTTTGGGGCAGTGGAAAGAAGACTTCAGTTTTTTACCTTGTGAATTTGAAGCGATGGTAAAATATCCTGGTGACATCTGGCAGGCACTTGGGAAATGCTTTAAACACAATCCGAATGTCCTCTTTTGGTGTTATTTTCACGGCTCTTTTGAGATTTCTGGTATATTCAAATAACATCTCCATTCCCCAAGTAGGATTATAGTGTCATGGAAAATTTAGGTTTAGGTTTTAGAAATGTGTTTGTTTTGTGGTAGCTGATACAAACAAGATAATTACTTTGTTTTGAAATTTCCCATTGCACATGTGCCCTGTACAAAGTAATTTACGGTTACAGACCAAAAGAGCTTGTGCCAAGGGACGGAGGCTAATGCAGCATTCCAATCTCTGGCACCATCCTGAAATATTAAATGAATGGTGAAACTTTTAATGTGTCCATTAACCAGTGCTTACTGCTAATTTAGAGTGGAAGTATATGTGTCAGCACACATAAATAATTCCTGAAATCACTGTGATCCTCGTTATTACAATTAGGACTCAAAAAACCCACCTCTGTTTCCCACATACAATGTAGGGCTTCAGATACCTTCTATGATATGATTATATGTCCTGTAAATATTTTGTTCTGAAGGTGCTGATTGCAGAGACTTATCTATGTTAGTAAATGAAATCATTATTATTTTTTTTACCAGCACCTTTTTTGTATCTCATTTCTTGCTCATTTCTAAAGCGTGCACAAGTATGTACAGGGTTGAGATGTAACTGTGTAGTGGCCTGAGTTTTTTAAGTGAAGAAGTGAGCAGCACTTGTAGCCTTTTTACCTGTTCTTCCAGGATAGTTTCGCACATTCTTAGCTAGTCCTCCCTACTTGAATAGACAGCTAGGAAGGCAGATGGAGTTTAGTTTCAAATCTTGCATGTGCTTTGTGACTTGGACAAGCTACAGAACTTACCTGAATGTTAGGTTCCTCAGATGGAAAATGATATTGCTACTTTTGGGGTTGTTTGGATGAAATGAGATAATATATATAAAACATGTAGCACAGTGTCTGACCTATTGTAATAACTCACCTGGCCTGTTAGAACAACTCACTCTTATAAATGGTCACTCTGAGTACTTTTGAATTGTAAAATTATTTTAATTCCAAACCTAAAAGCTGGGACTCATCTCAACTGCTCCTCCTTGTTACTTCTCACAATCAGTTAGACAAGTACTATTTGTTCTGCCTCCTAAAAGCTATTGCATCCTTTTCATATCTGTCACCTGCTCAAATCTTTGTGGAATGCTTCTGGGTCCAGCGGCTTCACTGCCACCTGCTTACCTCCTGTCCTGTCTGCTCCCAGGTCAGACCATCTACTCTGCCAGAGTTTTCTTTCAAACGAATCTGCGATTCATGTCTCCTTTCTGCTTAAAACCCTGTAGTAGTGCTTCATCCCTTTTAGTATCAGATTCATACTCCTCCTCAGCGTGGGTAAAAGGTTTTTCATAATTACCTCTCTGGCTTCAAATTTCTCCTTCAAATTGTGGTTGTCATTTCACACTATATACAAAACTCAGTCCTCGCTTTGACCTCTCTTTATCTCTGTGTTTGGGTGTACACAGTGTCCCTTGGTTTGCAATATTCATTCCTTCTCTTTCTCCCTCCCTTCCCTTACACCCTTCCCAGACACAAACAGGAAATCTGGCTTGCCCTTCGTCCTTACTTGTTTGAGTTTTATCTTCCCCTCTCGAAGCATTTCCTATCCTTTGGTCTTGGTGAGTTGCCCTTTCACTGTGTTCTAGTTGTACCCTGGGGGCTCAGAAAATAGATAAGGTCCAGATATTGAAATGTCTCGTAGGCCAAGCTCTATAAGCTGTTGGGAAGATGACAGGCATCTACTATATTGAAATTAGGTTTATTATCCATCTTCCCTACTGTACTCTGAACTCCTTGAGGAAAGGGACTGGGGACTTGTCTCTCTGTTCCCGGTGCTGAAGCATTACTTGGCATAAAATAGGCCTCTTCACATTTTTTTCTGGTTGGCGAATGAATAATTGAATGGATGAATTGAAAAGTCTATCACAGTAGGTAACCTTTGGCACTTTCTTTTAAATTTTATGGGCTTAGGGAATGGGATTTAATGTTTAAATTGTACAGTTTCTATTTGGGTTGATGGAAGAGTTTTGGTCATGGATGGTGGTGCTAGTACCACAATACTGTAACTGTAATTAACAGCACTGAATTATATATTTCACTGTGGCTAAAACAGTAAATATATTAATAAAATAAAAATTAAAAACAAAAAAAAATTGGATGGTGCAACAGTGAACTGCATTTTAAATGGTGGACTACAGTTCACAGTACAATTATAAAAATGTCCTTGCATGAGTTGTAACAAATGTTCCACACTAACGCAAGCTGTTAGTAGTAAGGTAGTATACGGGAAGTCTGTATTTTGTGCAGATTGTTCTCTACTCTTGATCTTAGCCAAAAGGCCGAGAAGCGATCCATGATTGTTCTCTAAACCCACAACCTCTCTAGTAAAAAAAGTTGTGACTCATCTTACCTGCCATTTTTGATACATCGCCTTTGCCAGTCATTTAAAACATTAACATATTCTCTGTTAGGAGTGTGCATGTTTTTTAGACTATAGTGGTGAAACAGAAATGAAGTGGGTTTTACATCAGAAAATAACCAAATGTTAATATGTGAGCGGAGAAAAGTGCTGTAAAGTTAATAGCACAGTGTGGTGGTGAATAAAAGGAGAGACCTCCTTAGATAAGGTTATGGGGAAAGTTAAGGAAACACTTTTTTTCCAACACGTGAGTGTTGCCTCTAAGGGAGCAGCATACACTAAGGAGACTACATAGAATTATGAGGCTGATGTGTGTGGCTTACCTGTCGGTTAGAATTGCATCTAGTTGTGGATTATGCTTGCTTCATATTGGTGGTCTAAACATAAATTGATTTTGGGCTGGTCATAGAGTGCTGATTTGGGTTTACTCAGTAATTTTTAGATTTTTTTTTTTTTTGCCAGTTTTGGCCAACCGAAGTTATTTCTGTAAAAGACTATAGACATCATTACGTAGCTTTATTATTTTGAATTTTTTTTTAGGAAAGTAATTTTGGTATTGCTAATTTGAAAATTTTCACACTTAGTCTTTTTATTTTATATTGAAACAATTGTTTTGATGGCATATGTTTACTTAGAGGTGCAGATATCAAATTATAGCACGCTAGATTGACACATGGCAGGGCTCTGAATTCCACATGAAGAAGCTGAGAATTGGGCCTTAATTGTCTGATACAATGGGTAAGAAGATAAGATTTGAAGCCAGAAGACCTAGCTGTACATTCTCCCTTTGCTACTTATTGGATTTGCAATTTTAAGCAAGTTAAGTTTACTTCTAGCTATAAGAAAGACCAGTTATATTGAAGGTTAATTAAGACGATGTATGTGACCATATTGACAGCAAAGCGCTTTGAAAATGTAAACGCTGCAGGAGTAATCGTTCCATTTATCAACAGGTAGAACTGCCTACCTAACTTATTTATAATGAACTTAAGCTATTAGTTGCTTTAAGGTAAACTTGTTTGCATCCATAGATACTAACTGAAATTATAAGTTTAATAAGAAAATAAATTGTATGTGTCATTGATTTATCAATTTATTATTATAGTATCAAAGTGTATGGTTACATACTATCTTTATTTTATGAGTGTGGTAGCCTGACTAATGCTCCTCACATTCTTTTCCCCCCCAGAAAAGATGTTCACGTCCTAATCCCTGGAACCTGTGAATGTACCATGTACTGATTTGAATATATTATGTACTCAAGAAAAGGCCATGTTCTTTTAGTCCATGCTTGTGAGTGCAGACCTATTGTGGGTGGTACTTTTTGCTTTGGTTATTTCCATGGAGATGGGACCCAACCCATTAATCCCCTTGTTGGAGTTCTTTATGAGAGGATAAAAGGCAGAGATTTTGGCGAGAGCTCAGAGAAACTAAGAGAGAAAAACACCCAGCTCAGAGACATTCTGGAGAGAAGGAACAACAGATGTCACTATGTGACTTCCCATGTGACAGAGGAACCCCGGATGCCAGCAGCCTTTCCTTAGAGAAGTTATCTTCCTCTTGATGCCTTAATTTGAACATTTTCATGGCCTCAGAACTGTAAATTTGGAACCTTATACATTTCCATTAAAAAAGCCAACCCATTTCTGGTATATTGCATTCTACAGCTTTAGCAAACCAAAGCATACCATATATGGCAAAAGGGACTTTGCAGACATGATTAAGTGAAGAATCCTGAAATGGGGAGATTTTCCTGGATTATCCAGATGGGTCCATATGAGAGAGAATCAGAAGAAGTAGCGGGGATGTGACTGGAAGCAAGAAGTTGGA
>PVIY010059361.1:0-12079 GCA_004026745.1 Myrmecophaga tridactyla | reverse complement strand
CTCCCCGCCGGCCTCGCTGCGCTCCCGGGCGAGGGGCCCCGCGGCCTCGCCGTCTGTCCCCCGACGCAGACCCCGCCTCGCCGGGCCGCCCCCGCCCCCCGCGCAGGCGTCCCGCCCGGGCGCCTCGGGCCGCAGCAGGAGCGCGGCGGGGCCTGGCCTGGGGCGCGCGCTCTGCCCCCTCCTCTTCCCGCTCCCGCGGCTCTGCCGGTTCCGCCGGGACTGCGGGCAGGGCCCCTGCGCGGGGGACGGCTGCGGCGGCTCTGGGCTGCGCGCGTTACCGCCTGCCCTGGAAGCCCGCCGGGGCGGTGACGTTTGCTGCCCCGGCCTCCACACTCCCTTCTCCTTCAGCAGCACCAAACGCCACAGTCGCTCACCTCCCGCACTGCGAAGGTCCTTCCTGGGGTTATTTCTTGGGGCAGTCTGGTGTACAAACGCGTCGTCCTTGGTGTCCTTCCTGCTGATGAAACCAGATCGGTTTCTTACATTGAACCATTTTCCTGTTCCCAAAACCTTCGTTGCAATGAATTTTTTGTCCCCACCGGCAGGCGCCTCGAATGTGAGGCCGCCCGGGACGCGGCTGCCGGTGGCGCGGGGCTTGGTGGCGGCTGAGGCCCGGCCTCGCTGCTCCGGGTCGCGGTGAGCGTGAGTGGGGCGGCCGTTGGCAGTGGACTGCTCAGGGCTCTCTGGGCTCCACGCTCTGCTCCCGCTACTGATCGAACTAACCAATTGCTTTTTGATGTGGGAGTGTCTCCTCACTACAGGAATTTAAGCAACCGCCATGTGGGTGCTGGAGGAGGAACCTATTTGGTTGGATAGATGCTTTCTTAGGGCTCTTTCCCTTTCAGATGCTGCAGTTCTGTCTAAATATAGGATTTTAGTCTCCATCCCCTTTTACTACAACACTGATTAGTAGGATTTTTAATTTACAACTTTTCTTTCCCCTCAAGTGCTGAGATGCTGGGTAAGTATTTAGTAAGTAAACACTATGAAAAGGGAAAATCACTCAGAAAAGGGAAAATCCCATAAAAGTCCTTTGAAGGGAGAGGGCGGCTCTTGTGTCAGAGCAGCAGGCCTGTTCTGCCTCAGTGCTCTGCTTCCACTCAGGGCGGAGGAAAGGGCGCTTGGCTAGCAGCTTCACCCATGAAGATGTGTTAGAGTAATCCTATGTGAGGCCCTGGGGAAGGTGCAGAGACATCAAATATGACTCTGCTGGTGGCAGCTTGCACAGAGTTGAAAAAAATAGGACCTTTAAATAAAAGTAGCAGTGCCAGGTGAGTGTTATAAGTAATAAAGGGTGAGCTCAAGGGGATGCATCTTTTAAAGCTGAGTTTCATTACCTGTGAAGGAGGAATAGCAAGAGCTCCTGCCATGTAGGGCATTTGTGAGCTCACCCAAGATTCTGGGCCCCAGCCTGGCCCCAGCACATGACTGATGGCTGGAATCTGTGAGTTGCTCCAGGCTTCCTGGGTGGGCATGCTTTTCCGCAGTGAGCACATGCCATGGAGTAGGTCTCAAATTAAATTGCTTGCTTCCACACCCCAAAGATCATTCAAATTCTAGACTAAACTTCAGTTATATAGAACAGTCATGAGCCAGTCTGGATTTTCAGGTCCCATTTTGTTTCCCCTTTCTTCTCTTAGCTGAATATGCACCAGCCTGCTTTAATCTTTGGCTAGCACTGCTTTGTCCATTCCACACACATTTATTAAATATCCTTCATGTTCCTGGCACCAGATTACATGCCAGTAACATGACACTAACAGGACAGTCCTCATGGAGATTGGGGGGTGAACAGTTTATCACAGTGCAGGGAGCTGATTGATCTGTGAGCATGGGGAGAGGCACCTAACCCAAGCTGGCTTTATGGAGCAAGTGACAATGGATTGAGACTAGAGGATGAGGAGAAGTTTGTTACATGAAGTGCAGGTAAGGTCATAATTGGGGAGAAGGTCCTAGGGTGAGAATCTTCAAGGAACAGAAAGGAATTCCCAAGGTCAGTGCTTAGAGGGGAAGATGGGCAAGAACTGAGCTGAACAGGCAGGTAGGAACAAACTCGCGTAAGCCATAGCTCCAGTGTTGAGGGGTTATTGGAGAGGGCACGGCCAGAGGAGTGATTCAGGATAGGGGTTGGAGGAGGCGATGGATTTGGAGTTGACAGCCCGCTGTGCTTTGCTGCACAGTTGGGTGGTGAGGAAGTGTAGCAGTGGGTTCAGGCAGTTCCATCCAGGGTGGCTGTGAAGGTGCAGGGGCTGGTGGCCAGGTGGATGTGGTTTGGTAGTGGTGTTTCTAGTTTGTTTTTTTGGTTTACTTTTTAAGAATGAAAAGGTCTTGAATTATGGGAAGGAGAAGTAGAAGGTATTGGGGAGATAGGACTGGTAAATTTCAAAATGATGTTCTAAAAAGGTAGGAGGAGCTGGGATTCAGAGTGAAGGGGGAGGAGTTAGCTTCTGGGGCAAGGACCTGAGAGTAGTGGTAAGAATGCAAGTGGGAGCTGGCAGGGCCTTCAGAGGTGGGTTTCTGATTTGGGGTGCAGTAGGAGGTGAGAGGTTATCTGTAAAGCTGTCAGAATACAATATACCAGAAAGGGGTTGGCTTTTACATTGAGATTTATTAGCTTACAAGTTTACAATTCTAAGGCCATGAAAATGTCCAAGTTAAGGCATCAATGGGATGATATTTTCTCTGAAGACTGGCTACCGATGAGCTTAGGCTCCTCTGTCAGATAGCAAGGCACATGGTGATGTCTACTGGCACTTCTCTCCTGGGTTTCACTGCTTCTAGCTTCTGGCTTCAGTGTCTTCCTCTTTCAGCTTCTGTAGATGTGCCCTTGTCTCTCAGCTTCTCTTGAGGGTTTCTCTCCATTCATAATGTCTTACTTTCTATATGTATTTTATCCTCATCTAAGGACTCCAGTAAGAAGATTAAGACCAACCTTGAGTGAGGTGGGTCACGTCTCAATCGAAATAATCTAATCAAAAGATTAGATGGGACCTAAAAATGGATTGGATTAATAGAACAATTATCCTTTTTGGGGGGTACATATATCCTCCAAACCACCACAGAAGGGGTGAGTTTTGAAGAGAGCAAAGGAGGTGATATTTAATGGGGAAGAGGAAGGAGAATGCAAGTATGACTGTGCCAGTGCCCAGGAGTGCCCATTTGAGGCTGGAGGTCAGGATGTGGTAATAGCATTGACCTGAGCACTCGGGGAGTCTCTGCCCCTTAAGAGAGGCCCTGCCTCCCATCACCCATTCCTGTCCTTCAATCGTCAACCCAGGAATGATCCTCAGACCACAGAAAGACAAAGTGTTTGTTTCTTGGCACACACTTCCTATGGTCTGTCCTCAGTGGAGATGCTAGAACATATTCCTTGCGGTGTTTTCTGAAATGGTGGTAGCACCTTAATTTCTCAGGCAGCCAGGATCAGGCTCAACACAGAAGAAGTTCTTGGGGTCAGGCTGGAAGAAAGGCAGACAGCCCCTGGCAGACAGCGAGTTTATTTTTGAATCCAAGTGGGCACTACAGCTGCCAGGATGAAGCAGACGGCTCTCGGGGAGGATGGAGATTGGCAGCTGGTCAGGCACTTGTCAGGAAGCCTGGAGGCTGCCAACTGGGCAGCGGTTCAGGTGGCTAGAGGCCAGGACCGTGCAGGAAGGGTTGGGTGGGGTGTGAGGGGAGCAGCAGTTAACACTTCAGAGCCAACTGAACTTTGCCCAAGGAGGCAGTGGGAGCCAAAGAACTGGGCACGCTGACTGGCGACACAGGGCCAGTGGGGCTGGGTCAGGCTAGGTCTTGATTTTTGTCTGATGGACCATCGAAACAGCAGAACGCGGTCAGGAGTCCATTAGGGGCCCCCCAGAGGCTCTGAAAGCCCGAACAACTCCCTAGCACTTGGGGAGGTGGGGGTGGGTGGTTCTTTTAGCACTCTGGGTAGCCGGTGGCCTTAGAGCTGACATGGAGGGCAGCATATGACTGAGTGGAAGGCTCTCCCCTGATCCTCTGCACGGAAGGCCTAACCCATGGCTTCACAGCCCTGTTGGCCTCAGGCAGCAGCAGACACTTCTCTCCCAAAGGTCTGGGTGACAGCTGGGTAAGGACTGCTGTACCATTGCAGGGACCACCAGTGCACGCTTCAGTTGCTGCTTGCGATGGTCTCTAGATTGTAATATTTTAGGCCTCTTACGGGGAGTGATAACGGAAGTGTGAGACATTGCACCGACCAGTATTTGTTTCCGGCCTCCTTTGAGTTCATCGCTGGAAGCCCTGGAGTGCATTCCAGGCCGGCGCTCTGGGTGAGCCCCGAGGGGATGACAGAGCTGGCGACCTGCTGGCCCAGAGCGTCCTGGGTTTGGTTGGAGGTCCTTGGGTGTCCGGGTGAGGGTGGAAAGCAGGGCTCATGTCTTTAAACATATCTGTGGCTTCTCACAGATTGAGTGACTTTTCTGAAAATCTCCACACTCCGAGGCCCTAAGTTGCAACACAGGTGTTACTGACGGCCTTTGCAGGCGAAGTCCGCTTTGCAGCCAGAGGCTTCCTCAGCAGCAAGCCTCAGGCCTGGGCTGCTTCTCTCTCCTGCTGCCTTTCTGAAAAGGTTGACAGAAATCTGATTGTACCTACAGCACACTCCCCAGGGCCACAGCCCCTTTCAGGGCGGGACAAATCCAGGTCGCTCACTCTAGCAAGGACTATACACACACCCTCTGCTGGTCCAAATCTCTCCTGCTGCAGTTCAGTGTTCCCTCTCTTCGCTGGGTATTTCAAAGCTCCCTGGGTTTAAATATTGCTACTTACTAGCATCAGCTTTTGTCTAGACCTGTGCTGTCCAATAATGGTAGCCCTTGGGCACTTGCCATGTGGCGAGTCTAAACTAAGATGTGCCTTAAATGAAAAACATACCTCTGATTTCAAAGCCTTCATGGGAGAAAAAAGTAACGTATTTCATTAATAATCACTTTGTATCAATCATGTGTTGAAATGAGAATATTTTGGATATATTGGATTAAAGAAACTATTATTGCTTTTCATTTTTTCAATGGGAGCTCCTAGAAAGTTTAAAAATACATTTGTGGGGGGTGGGCACCAGTGGCTCAGTGGCAGAGTTCTCGCCTGCCATGCCTGAGACCCAGGTTTGATTCCTGGAGCCTACCCATGCAAAAACAAACAAACAAATGGGTGCACAGGTGGGTCAGTGGTAGAATGCTTGCCTTCCATGTGGGAGGCCTAGGTCCAATTCCTGGACCATGCACCCAATAGGAAAAAATATATACATTTGTAGCCCGCATCCTTTTTTTATTGGACAGCACTGGTCTAGACCCTGGGATGAGCCATAATAAATGTATAATCTTTCCTTCAACTCAGCAAGTAGACTTTTAGTGCCTACTAGGTGCAGAGTGGGCTAAATGCCTCCCACCACCTGCTTCCTATCCTATCACCTTCCACTGTGAGGATACCAAGGGGGCCCAATACATTAGCCTGAACAAATATAATTGGAAATCTGAATCTGCACCCTTGCCCTACCCAGAAATCCACCTGGCCAATGAGCCCTGGTTTGAGGAGGGTGACTCAGAGACAGCCTGGGGTAATGACTTTTTTTTCTAGGGTAGTGATCTTAAAAAGGATTTTCTGCATTTGAAAAAACCTACATGGAGAAGGGGTTATTGATCAGGATGGAATAGCTGAGAGGCAGGAGCAGTGAGGAAAAGCACAATGAGGGCAAACTGGACTTCAGTTCAAGACTGATTCCTGCGAGCTTCCTTGCCCTGGAAGCCGAGTGGGAAGGGGCTGGCCAGCTGCCACGGGGAAACCGGAGTTAGATGTTACCGGTGTCCTGGCGAAACTGAGATGCCCCAACAGTGCTGGGATCTGGGGTGTAAGTTGGGCATGGCCTTGCGACCTGCTTTCTGCGCCAGGCTTCCTGAGGTGCCCAGTGGCCTCTCCTTTGGGGATGCCTGCAGGCTCCTGGGAGTCCTGCTGTTCGGGGATGGAACCTGCGGCTCCCAGCTGCCCACTCTCCCCAGCCCCTGCCTGCTCTGCCATTTCCTGCCCCCATTATCTCCTTTCTACCCTTCTGTCCTCTCACTTTGCCACCCCTACCTCTTTCATCTGTTCTTTCGCCGGCTCCTGGAGCCAGAGGGACCCTCAAACCGTCTCTCCTTGGCCTCCCAGGCTGTGAATATCTCCAGGCCCAAAGCATTCAGAGGAAGCTGGAACCGTAATGAATTCTGTACTCCAACCCTGGCCCTGCTGGATCCCTTCCTGCCCCAGTCACAGTGGAGGGAGCAGAGGTGGGAAAGGAGCAAATCTCTGCCAGCCTCTGAGTATGTGGCCCTGGGACCAGACAGGTGAGCATTTTTTCCAGCTTTCTGGAATCTCTTGGGCGTGAGGAGAGGCTTCTCGGGCTTCAACCAGGAAAGGGAAGTTAGGTCTCCCACTTCTTGTTAAAATGCCTTACCTTCTGCTTTGCCTCTTAAATTCTTGTAGAAACATTCTGCTTTGCCTCTTGCCAGATGAGCGAGCACACATGCCCTCAGTCAGAGGGGGCACAATTGTCCGTGTTTGGAGAGCCGAGGAAGCGGAAGCGCAGCCCTCCACCCAGTCAGTGACTGTTTCCTCACCGTGAATGGGAAACTATACTTCCTCCCAGCCTTCCCCACTCTGCATTAGATGCTCACTTCCCTCCTTCATGGAGCTGTCATCATGCTCCCTCTGGGCCAGAGGGGACAGAGAGGGGTCCCCATCATAGTACCATCATCCACAGAAAGACACAAGGGTGGTGTGAGCTCCATGGAAGCCCCAAGATGTGATCTTTAATTGACACTCATGTCCCTGCCTCCCCCTGAGCCCCGGACATATTTACAGGACAGGATGCTGTATGGAGCCAGTTCCAGGCCCAGGGAGATGCAGCCTCCACTCCTCCCTGAGCACTGCTAGGCTGTGGCAGGAGGAGGCGGATAACTGGGAGCCAGGGCAGGCTGGTCAGAGTCTCACACTCCCTGTGCTCCGCCCCATCCCGCATGGGCACACAGAGGCATTCACACTTGTGCAGAGACGTGGATCTGAATGCTTGTGTGTGGATACATTGCCACCTGTGTGTACCTGTGCACCTCCAGGGAAAGGGGCTCCATAAGGAATTACAGTGATAGCATAAACCCCAGCCCTCCCTGTTCTGCCCCCACCCAAGCTCGTGGGGCTACTAGAGCAGGACCTGCCAAGGGGCATCTCCCAAACCCCTCACTTGGGTAGTGCCAACTCGCAGTTCTGAGGATCCTACTAAGCCAGACGCCATCCAGCCACCCAGAGGGTGTGAGAGGGACCCAGTCCCCAGTGCGCCCCTGAGGGGTGAGGCAGATGGAGTCGTTTCCCCATGATTCCTCTTCAGACATGCCCCAGAAATAGGGGGAGTGAAGCAGGCTGTTCCCAGGCCCTGAGAGGGTGGGGGACAGTCAGAATCCCCTCTGAGTCTGGTTGGGGTATCCCCCAGGAAAGGGCTCCATTTGTGGCTTTCATCCATAAGGCAGCTCACCCCATCGTGCCCCTGAGGCTGGCTTTCAGCTGCCCAGGAGCCAGGGCTCTTCTGTCCCAGGCGGGCCTCATGAGAATGGCCCCGGGCAGAGCTGGGTTTGTGAAGGAGCAGGAATTCTGCCCAGCCTAGGCTTCGCCTCTCAGGGCCAGCCACAGCAGGCAGAAGACAGAACAGAAAATACCTGTCAACTTGCTACTCAGCCTAGAATAGGGGTAAGGAGCCAAAAGGGTCTCACAGGACCATGAGGACTTTTCTAGAAGCAGAGGCTCATCCATGAGACTTGCCCTTCCCCTCCTCCTACACATCATGTCATGGGCAGAGCCCCATCCCTCCAGGTACTGGGCCACCTCTGGCCTACCTTACCTGGGGGAGTCTTCCTGAGAAGAGGGCCCAGCCCAGGACATCTAGGCCACACCAGGGGGCAACCAAACCCTGAGTCAGTCCCGAAATCACCCTTCTTGAAAGGGAGAAGGTGCCATTTTGTTTCAGGGATTATTTTCTAAACCTCCAAAAATATGTGCTCTGGTAGGGACAGCAAGACAGTCATTTTGGAATGGAGAGTCTTGGCTTTGTGGCCATGGTACCCAGAATCCAGGCCTTGGGCACAGAACAGGCAGCTCTGGTTTGAATTCAGCACTTGTACTTCTCTTCAAACTGGGGCACAGGGGGGACCAGTGACCTGCCCCTGCCTGCCTGGGGATGTCTGTGTTCAGTGAGAGATTTTTGGAGTGATCTTCCGTGGCAGGGCCTGAGGGATCGCCACGGCTCAGTTCCTCCAAGACCTCCAGCAAATGTCAAAACTTTCCCACAATTGCCCTGACCCCAGCACCCCCAGGTTACATTTGTCATTAGATTCAGTAAAAAAAAAAAAAATGTCAACCCCCTTCCTCTAGGTCTCAGCCGCCTGGTCTTGAGGAGGGGCCACCTCAGGCCATGTCTGCTGGTGGCTGCTTGTCCCTTCCCAGGCATCCTTCCAAGCCCCTGACTTGAGCTGTGGCAGTCGTGACAGAAGCTACACTCACACAGGGAGAGTTGGTGTGCAAATCCAGTTGCATGAGGTGGGGTGGGGGACCATGAGGGAAATGCCCTCCAGGCCTGGGCCACCCTGGTGGTACGAAGGGCAGCGCCTTAGCCCCCCAAACCCCAGTGGGGCCAGGAGTTGAAGGGCTTGGGCTCAGAAGACATTTGCATGGTGCCTCCCTCCGTGGCTGGGTGGGGCCGCCTCATGGTTCAGGGCCCAGATGGTGGGTGCCAGGCTTGGAGGGAGGGGGGGTGGCACTTAGGCCCCTCCGGACCTGGAATGGGAGATGGGGCATCAGTGGGGGATATGAGGCACGGCCCAGAAAGACACTCTGCCAGCTGGGCCCCAGGAAGTCTTGGGCCCTGGAAGAGGCAAATCACAAGCTGGCCAGGGAAGGGGGCTGGTGGGAGGTCAGACAGCGGAGGTATGGAAGACAAAACAGATGGACGCAGACGGAGGCCCCCTTCCCAGAAGCTGGGGGCTGTGGGTGGCACAGCCCCCAGGGCCCCCAGGCCGGAGGTGGGTTGGCCATACAAGGGTCAGTAGTAAATGGACCAAGGACTGAGAGGACGGGTGGGAAGAGAAAGGGTCCAAGGCAGGCTGGGGATTTCTTCCCAGAGCGGGCTTTTCCCACCCCTACAGTGGTGGGGCTGACTGTAGGGCTGGGGAATCTGCTTCCCAACAACAGAATGCAAGGTGGCCAATGAGATGGAGAAGACAAGGACAGCGGGAAGGAAGACGTGGCCGGCGTCACACCGCCCCCTGCTGGGTCGGGTCGTACCTTCCTCGACGGATGTTTCTTTTGGAACCAAGGAGAAGACAGGCAGAGAGAGAAAGGAAAAGGAGCCATTTACGACCTCCCCCTTCTCTCTGGGAGGGGGCTGCTGGCTCCCACAAGACCCCATGCCCCAGCAATGGACCCGGGGCCCTGGAGCCTGGACGCTGCTGAGAGGGCCTAGGAAAGATACTGAGGAGACCAAAAATGGGTCCTGGGTTTGTGTCCCGCCTCTGCCACTACCTCACCATGTGACCCAGGGACAGTCTTATTTCCTCCCTGGGCCTTAGGTTCTTCCTTTGCACATTGAAGGGATTGGGCCAACTGAGAGAGGCCCTCTCTGCTCTGATAGTCTGGGGTTCTGATAAGGATCCCCAGAGAAAGCCAGAGGTTGTAGGGGTGAGGGGAGTGGGGAGCTCTTACTTAAATCCCCAGCCCGTGCCGCCCAAGACGATGGCTGCGACCAGCACTGCCCCAGCGATGGAGCCAATGATGATGTTCGTGCCGCTGGGGCCTGGGGAGGAGGGCAGAACTCAGTTGGCAGAACAGGGAGGGAAAATGAGAAATACAGAGCCCTGGCCCAGCCCGCGCCAGCCTCACCCTTGTATCTCTCTGTCTCCCCTGTGGGCGGGGGCGTGGGCAGGGGGTTGTGGATGCTGCAGTCTTTGCCCGTCCAATCTGGCTGACAGATGCACTTCCCTTCATTGCTGCAGACCTGGAGGCGGGTGGGTGGAGGTGAGCAGGGCCCTGTCTCCTCCTGCAAGCCTCCTCTGCCATCCCTGGCCTCCAAGCACGCACCCCATGGTGGGAGCAGATCCGGTGCTCCCCGCTACCAGGACAGGTGCTGAAGTTGAAGGCAGAGGCCGGCAAGCAGCGATGGTCCAGGCATAGCATGTTAGGCCCACAGGCTGTGCCGTCCTCCACGTAGCTCAAGTCCGAGCCATCAGCCAGCTGCACGTGGCCTCCCCTGGGGAGAGGACGCAGCCAACATCAGCCTCTGCCCAACACTAACCCCCCGCCCCCCCATCAGAGCTGGAACCTCCCTTCTCCAGCCATGGTTCCAACCAACACCTGCAGTCCAGCTCCTTGCCCTGGTGGTAGAACGTGACACTGCTGATGTCACCCCCTAGGTCCCCAAGTCGAGGAGACCCAGAGATGTTGATGCAGAGGAGGAAGCCACAGAGGACGTCCCTGTTGGGGCAGGGTAGAGACAGTGAGCCCCAAGTCTGACTTCAGATTCAACTGCCGACTCTAATCTGCCCTCACCCCCGCCACCTGAGCTTACAGCCTCCTTTTAAGGAGACTGTCCTACCCCATCTCTAGAATCCCCTCCCGAGGCCCAGAGATGGAGCCTTGGCTACTCACTGCTTATTGCACTGGACCCAGCCTGACCCCTTGCGCCCACAGTTCCCACGCTCCGTCCCCTCCACGTTCAGCTTCTCGTAGCAGAAGCGATCAGCAGCCGCTGAAGGAAGATGAGGCCAGGTATCACCCTACACACCCCTTGACTCACCCAGTGTCCTGTACCTCCAACCCTCTGACTTGGCCCATGATCTGGCCGAGTCCCTGAGATTCTAGGGCAGCCACACATTTGGGGGGGCATGTTAACCAAAACCTGCTCCCTCCCTAGCCTCTCAGTTCTATATCCTCCAGAGTCCTCTACCCCACCCCAGCCAAAGACTCACCATGGCCCCAGAGGGCTTGGCACTGCCGGTCCCGGGTTTTGCAGCGACCTCCGTAGCAGCGGCCCTGAGGGGCCAACAGGAGACAACGGACATAAACACTAAGTGGTCAGAGTGGACAGAAGATGAGACCATAGTGAGCCATAGGCTGGGCCCAAGAGTGGCCGACCCCATCATACCTGTTCATGATCACAGTAGTAGCCATCCAGCTTGTGCAGGTTAGGGGGGCACTGCAGACAGAGGGCCGGACTGAGCAGTACAGCCCCAGGAGTGAGAGCTAACTTAGGCCTGCTCCAGGGAGGACAGAAGGGCTTCCCAATGCCTCCCAACTGGGGGGCTCTTGGTACAGAGCCCTTCCACGTCAAGGACAAGGATTTAGCCCTGAATTCAGACCACTCGGATTCGGAAGTCTGGCAGCTTCTCAGCGCCTCCCTCAAGTATCTACACGAACCTCATAGGGCAGGGAGGACTACATGCCTGGCGCGGAATAAGGACTTCTATCTAGGATAATTGTCCACTCTCATCGCCCGCATTCGCCAGGCGCTGAGAACACAGCCGGACTATAAATACTGGTCTAATGATCGAAGGATCGAGTGAAGAACCCCTTTTTCAGTTGAGGAAACGAGCTGATCTGTGGCGCCGCGAGGCCGGCCGCTGCCCCCGGCAGAGCCTAACGATGGGGATACCGACTGCCTCTCATTCGCAGGGCGGCGGGGCGCACCTGGCTTGAGTCCCCGGTGCAGGTCTCCGCGATGTCGCACTCGTTCACGGCCTCCCGACAGGACACACCCCGCGGCTCGTACTAAGGAAAGGAGGCGCTCCTGGGCTCTCGGAAAAGGCCGCGGCCACCGCCAGCCCTCCGGACCCCGCCCCTGGCAGCTTCTCTCCCTCTGGCCAGCTCCTGACCCCGCCCCCGCGCCCCTCGCAGCCCCGCCTTCAACGCGCCCAAGGTGGCCGCACACCCCGCCCTTCTCCATCTCTATTGGCTCTTTCTTTGCCTTAGGTCCCGCCCCCAACATGCTCCTCCTCCTCCCATGGCTACGCCGCTCTAAGCCCCGCCCCCACCTGTTGCTCTCCAA
>PVIY010059359.1:0-12078 GCA_004026745.1 Myrmecophaga tridactyla | reverse complement strand
TGCCACCTCCTTTCTTCTGCTCAGACCTCACCAGGGATGTAATGCTTGATTCGGGGTAGGAAGGGTTTCGGCAGCGATACAAAAGAGGAGGGATTATGGGTAAGGTCAGAGGGCAGCGGGGATTAGAGATATGATGTATTAAGAGCGCAAGATTGCCAGGAATACTTTCCGTTTCTATGAAGCCTGTGTTAATTGATGGGAAAAATCTCTCCCCCTCCACATTCCCTCCTACAATCTCCTCTCCGCGCTCCAAATTCGGCCTCTTTTTCTTGTGTCCTTGCTTAATTCTCTCTTGTTCCTTTCTTTCCATCTTCGGGCTTTGCTTGGCCCCCGTCTCCCTCTAGTTGCAGCTTCTCTGATGGGTTCGGAATGGGAGGTAAGGGCGGAATGTTCTGACGGAGGCGGTAGCGTGTGAGGGTTGAAGATGGGTGCTCGTTTCAGACTTCCTGGGTGCACAGCCTGAGGCCTGCGTGCACACACCCACACGCGCACATGCACACAGGCACTTACTAAAGATAGATGCCTGATGGGGGGAGTGACTCAACCTCTCTCCACCTCAATTTTCTCATCTGTAAAATGGGAATCAGAAATACTCATCGCCATTTCATTTTTTCTTTAATGCGTGCCACAGACCAGGTGCCATGCTGGGTGCGAGGGATGGAACAGAGCAGTGAGCAGACATCCTCCCCTCTTGGAGTTTACACACTTATTGGGGAAAACAGACCAGAGGGAGGTAAATCAATCAATAACAAAATGATGGCAGATTGTGAGAAAGCCATAAAACAAGGTGCAGAGACTGAGGGTAACGTGTGGGGCGGGGGCAAGGGAAGCCCTGTGTGGATGGAGTAATCAGAGCAGACATCCCTGAGGAGGTGTCCCTGGTGTGAAACTAGAGGCCTAGAAGAAGGCAGCTTTCTTCCCAGAGCAGTGGGTGGGGAAGCTCTCCAGGCAGAGGGCTCAGCAAGTGCAAAGACCCTATGGGGAAAGGAGCCGGGTACTGGAGGAGCAGGGAGGGGACCAGTGTGAAGCCATATGAGGGCAGGGGAGAGCACCGCAGGAGCTGGGGTGAGACGCCTTCCTAAATAGTGGCAGCGCAGAGGATTTTATGCAGCGAAGTGACATCAACAGGATCCCGCTGGCATTTTGCAAGATGAGTGGGTGCTGGCGGAGACCTGGTCTGTGGAGGTGCAGAGAGAAGATCCAAAGAGGTCCAGGAGGTGAGGTGGCGTCAGGAGCACTGGCCCTGGAGCACAGGCCCGCTTCTCTGCCTGCAGTCAGGTTCCTCATCTATAAAATGGGGACTTGGTGACAATGCTATCCACCCGAGGGCTATCAGGAGGCTTAAAATAGTCCATGTATGTAAACGGCCAGAATGACATCCAGCACGGGTCTTACACGCTGCGTGCTCCTTACCATCAGCGCGACTCTCGTCGTTCCCGCCAGAGATGTCAGTGGCCTGGGTTAAGGCGGATGATGGTACGGATGGAGCAGGGCGCCCAGATTTGTGACACACTGAGATACCATTTGGGCCCTTGAGCAAGGCTCTCTCTCCCCTCCCTTGGATCGCCTATGCCCAAGGTGTGGCGGTAGCCCTGGCCTAAGGGAGGAAGAGACCACAGACATTTAGTTGGAAATATGCTCGCCCCGAGTCACTGGAGCAGTATGCCCCACTGCAGAGCTACTTCCATCTTCAGCTGCATTAACAATGGTCTTAAGAAGTGACCGGAAGCCTCTATACTGGGGTTTCTTATCCTTGTACTACTGACATTTGGGGTCAAGTGACTCTCTCGGGGGGTGGGGTTGTCCTGAGCACTGGAGGATGCTGACAGCACCCCTGGTCCCCACCCACCGGATGCCGTAGCACCCCTTCCCCCATGTTGTGACAGCCATAAAGATATCCAGGCACTGCCGCGTGTCCCCTGGGGACAAAGCTGCCCCTCGTTGAGAACAGCTCCTCTTCCCTGAACTGGTCACCCTGTATCCAAGATACAATGTTTCCTTCCGGATTGTGAACTTCAGGAGAAAAGGCAATGGATAGAGCCTGTTGTGGGAAGAGCAACCAAGAGACAAGGGTCCTTAAAACCGTATCTTACTTAGAAGTGAAAAGGCTCTTAGAGAACTTATGGTCTCGAAAGATAGAAAAGGCTGTCAATTGGAAGACAGCCAGTGAGCGAATGACATGGGGAGAGAGGGGAGGCCCCGCCAATCCAACTCAGAGCTGTCCGAAGATGGTGAGTTGCCTTGGGAGAGAGATTTGGTGGTGACCGGCTGGTGGGGAGGGAATGCTGCCCCTCAGGGGACGTCCACCGCAGGACCCACCCTGGCTCCCAGGGAAACCTCTCAGCTTCTCTCCTAGAATCCAGAACCCATCAACCTTCCAGGTTCTGCTGCCCCAGGAGGCTTCCTGGCTGCCCCTGTCCATGCAGCTCTCCTCACTGAACCCTGAAGCTTCTGGGGCCCCCCGTAGAATTCACGCGGAGTCTACCAAAGTCAAGTGTAGTAGGAACAAATGTCGAGTCTTGTTCTTGAGGCCCCCGAAACCCATGGCTCCCAAAAGCAAGACCCCAAATCAAGCCAATAGCACAGGTCACAATGGAATGGATATAGCCCCAAGCTGCAGCCTGTGGGGGGAAGAAACCAAGGGGAAGGTTTGAGGGCCATGAAACTGAGTCATACAGTAAAAACCCAGGCAGCAGCCTTCAGGTTGGGGCTTTAGGACTTTTCTGGGAAGTTTCTGGGTTGGTTCTGGCGTCTCCTCCGCAGACCAGCCCAGCATTCTAGAAGTCAAAAGCCTAGAAGGCATTGCCTTAACTAAATCCAACGTTGCATCCTGCACCGGACTCTGGAACGGAAAAAGGACGTTAGTGCAAAACTGGTAAAATCTAAATAAAGTCTGGAGTCTAGCTTAATAATAATGAACCAGTGTTAAGTTTTCAGTTTCAGCATGTGTGGTTTTGTAAGATGTTAAGGTTCGGGGAAGCTGGGTGATGGAAATTCTCTTTACCATCTCTGCAACTTTTTGGTAGATGATGAAGTTACTCCAAAATGAAAAGTTTCTTTAAAAAAATTGGCCTAGCTCTGTGGGACATGACTCCCAGGGGTGTGAATCTCCCTGATAAAGTGAGCCAGAACTCCTGGGGTGAGCCAGGAGGCCATCCTGGAGGTTATTCTTATGCATTGTATAGATCTCCCTTTTTAGTTTACGGTATTTGGGAGTGGCTGGAGGGAAGTACCAGAAACTGTAGAGCTGTGTTCCAGGAGCCTTGATTCTTGAAGACGATTGTATAACAATATAGCTTTTACCATGTGACTGTGTGATTGATCAAACCTCGGGTTTGATGCTCCTTTTATCTAGGGTATAGATAGATGAGTAAAACATATGGATAAAACATAAATAAATAATAGGGGGATAAGGGATAAAATAAATTAGGAACATGGCAATACCAGTAGTCTATGAGACAGAGGAGTAAGGGGCATGGCATGTATGAGTTTTTTCTTTTTTTCTTTTAGTTTCTTTTTCTGGAGTGATGTAAATGTTCTAAAAAAATGATCGTGGTGATAGATACACAATTATGTGATGATATTGTGAGCCATTGATTGTACACCATGTATGGACTGTATGTGTGTGAAGATTTGTCAATAAAATATATATTTTTAAATTGGCTTAGGAAATTTGGCCATTGATATACTATCATCATAATCCAATTCATATTTATATGTCATGCGCCCACTTTCTCATTGGTTTCGTATTTTTAAGTGAACTCCTCCTTTTTTTTTTATTTACTTTAAAAGGTTTATTTGAAAACGAAACTTTCTATCACTACCATAAATGAAAAACTCGTTTCTCTTGCCCCAAATGGAAGGTTACCATAAAAAAGAAGCACAAATAAAGACAACAAAACAATGCTATTAAGTTGAAGCCAAATCCTTTTGCCTGCTGAAGGCTGCAGGGCTGGTTCTGCTCTGTCTTTGTTAAAAAAGGGAGGTGGGCAATCTTGGAAAGGCGAAGGTGGGGGAGACCTGCCAGTACGAACTGAGACCTTCTCCTCGTTGGGATGCCAAGGTTGGAGGAAGACAATACCATCTGATTCAAGGTTACCTAAGGCTGTGTCTGTGAACTACTTGAGGATGTGTCCTATTCTTTAGGAAGCACGGTCCTAGAGCTCTATTATCCAATATGAAAATCCCAGCCACATGTGGCTATTTAAATTTAAATTAATTTAAATTTAATAACAGGAACAATTCAGTTCCTCGGTCTCACCGCCTTCCAGGTGCTCACCAGCCACATGTGCCTGGCCCCCATGTATTGGGTTGAACAGACAAATATTTCCATCCTTGCAGAAAATTCTATGGGTCAGCTCAGCTCTGCAGTGTTTCCCCCTGCTTCGGGGTTTCTGGAGGCTAGTTCACCCAAACGGGTTTCAAATCTCCTTTCTCTAAGCGCTGGTGAAAGGGGTCAGGTCATCAGCCCCCCGGAGATGTCAGGGAAACAGATGGGGTGAGGCTCTGAGGAGCAGATGGGGCACCCCCTCTGCCCTTGTTGAGCTCAGGCCAGAGCCCCCTCTCACCTATGGATCCCTGGAGAAAAGACCCTCTCGCTGGGTTTCCACCCACCCCCACCCGGAGGTTAAGCTGCTCAGCTTCTCTTCAGGGCCTCTTCCCCGCTCACCACACTGCGTCTGGAAAGCAGCCCAAATCTGCTCTGGAGCTTGATGCACGGCCAGACCCTGAGGCATCTGTGGGAAGGGAAGGACACCGATGGCTTGGGAACTGAAGATTTTGCCCACGGCGGTCACTGAGTCCACGTGATCATGCCCATTGGAGGTTTAACTTAAATGTCCAGTTTCACCCAAAGCCGTTTCGATCACTTTCTCCATAACAGACGGGACTGGTCAGAGTTGGCAGTATGACTCATTACCTCGAATCCTAACTCAGCCACTTAGGAGCTGTGTGTCCTTGGGCAAGTCACTTAACCTCTCTGAACCTTAGATGCTCTGTCTGTAAAAGGGGAATTCATAGTAATATAATCCACGAGGAATTGGATGAGACAATACACGTAAGGTGCTTAGTGCATGGTTAATCGGAGAGAAGTCAGTTATTTTTCTGATTATTGAAAAGATTAAATGAAGTATTTGTGGATGCCCTCTCTTAGAACAGAAAAAGGTACAAAAACAATAACGGTGGTGAAGGAAATGCTGCTACTAATGACGAGCGATCAGTTTCATATCTGAGGGGAAGCCACTCTTGGTATCTGATTTCCCAAACCCCTAACATCTCTGGCCACCCCCCAACATTCCAGAATCCACATGTCAGACATTGATCCACATGATCAATGTCCAGCAATAGCCACTTCTCTGCTTCCATGTCAGGGTAGCTACAGGTTCCCTTTCTCTTGAATTTGGTATAGTTGTGTGATTGATTCTGGCCAATTAAATATGAACCAAAGTCATTCCGTTGCTTACTAAGCAAAGTATTTAATTGCTGGTTTTCGACTTTACAGTGGCCTCTTCCCCCACTGCATGTATTTTGAAAATATGTGTTGAAATGACAGTGTCATTTGACAGTGTCATTTCAACTGGGATGAGCAAGAAATGAACCTTTGTTGTTTGAAAACATGAGATTTGGGGAGTATTTGTTACCACATCATGACCTGACCTAGCCTGACTAATACAATCCATTAGCCCCTTTCCAAAGGATGCACATTAGAGGTGGAAGTTAGGCTTGCTCCAAATTCAATGCCTGCACCTGACACCACTGCTAAAGGAATGATCATCTCTGGTCCCACTCAAGGCCATTAACCTTCCTCTGCCCCCTGACCTTTAACCCCCACCAGCTAGTGATTCTGCTCATTGTCCAGACGTGTCCCAGACGGAAAACTAAGACTTGGACCGCACCAGCCAATACCAAGAGTTACAGAAGGAATTCCAGGCATTCACCAAATTTCCTCCCTACTGCTTGCAACAAACACCTGCCAAAGGTTACAGGACTTGGCTCGAGTTCAGAAACATTAGGGGTGTCGTGTTACAAAACTCACATCAACACACACAAGACACCACAGAGAACTCATCTCCCTCTTTCCAAATAAAAGGGACACATTTCTCTTGCAGGGAGCTGTGTTGCAAAAACTTTCCTAGTTAATAATAGCAATAAGATCCTTGAAATACTGTTAGCATTTTTTTAAGACAATAATTATGCAATTCTAAATTATCTGCTAAATGAAATTATTCTTCAACAGACAGTTGAGTTTCTTTTATTGTCGGCTTCAAATGTTGTTTGGGGGCTAAAACTACATTCGGTACTAATTGTGTAATTTGTATGATATTTGTCACCCCCTTATGTTAAAAATAGAGCACTACCAACAACAAAAACAAATAGAAAAATGCCCTGGTCTTTGGATTTCCCATGATGCTCTTGAGTCGATGGGGAAATTGAAGACAGGTTCTGGCCATTCCAGTCTGGAAAGCAAGGATGTGATTCTGGCCTCTAGATTAAGAACAACAAAACCCTAGGAAGACCCCAGGCAGGTGAGACTTGATGCCTGCACCTGATACCACTGCAGAAGGAGTTATCACCCAAGGCCAGCCTGGCCCTCTGCCCTTCTGATCTCTGTATGTTGTTTCATAAATAATATTTTTGCATGTTTTTTGTTTTGAAACGAACAAATATGAGGAGGTTAAAGAAAAAAAAAACTCACTCATGGTCCCTCCATGCAACATTTATCATCATTTACGCATTGGTAAAGATCTATTTAAAATTTAGAATGAACTGTCAAATAGACATTCAAAGAACATGGAGACCAACATGGCAAGGAAGAGAAGACAGCCTCCTCCAAGGCCCTCAACCCTTGCTTATGATAAACTGGATCCTACCCATGGCCATGTTAGTGCACCCTTCCCCAGTTGAGTCTCCAGATGAGATCTCAGCGCTGGCCAACAACTTTCATGAAGTCTTGTGTGAGTCCCTGACCCAGCTAAGCCCTGCCTGGACCCCTGTCCCCAGAACCCTGAGATTATGCATGTCATGATAGATAGAATTATGTACCCCAATATAGACATGCTCTTAATGTTAACCTACATCTCTCTGGGTGAGAACCCATAGGAAATGGGATCTCTTCAAAATGTTATTTTTGGTTAAGGTATGGCCCAACTGAATGAGGGCAGGTCTTCATCAGTTTATTATTAGAGGTCTTTTAAAGAAAACCAGGAAGTCACAGAAGTGAGAAAGGAGAGGACCTTACCATGTGGCAGGAGCAAAAATACAAGCCAAGAAACACCAAGGATTGCCGGCAGCCAGCACCAGCCAGATTTCAAGGAGAAAGCATGGACTGGCCAGTGTCTTGATCTTGAATGTCCAGCCTCTGAACCACGAACCGATAGATGTCTGTGGTCTAAACCAGTCCATTGTATGGTATATGTGAAGGCAGCCTGGCACAAACTAAGACACATGTCTGTTGATTTAAGCCTCTAAATTTGTGGTAACTCGTTACGCAGCAGTAGATGACTGATACAAGTACTAAGCACAGAGCCTGGTGCATAGAAGGTGTTCAGAAAGGGTGGCTGATGGGATTACCACAGTATGCACATAACCTGATACAAGAGAAGAAACCCAACTGCTTGCAGGATCTGAGTTCCTTAGGACTCAGGGTATCCCTGAATGTTTCTCCAATTGTCCAGCAACCACAGGGCAGCTACTAAGTGCCAGATTCTGTGCTTAGAGTGGGGAGATAGCAGTGAATAAGCTGGATGTGCCTCCTGTCCTCAAGGAGATTATGTTCGAGCAGGGAGATAGGCATAAAATAAAGATATATAAATAGCATGATTGCAAGTATCTGTAAGATCCAGAAGTTTATATATGCCTAGATAAAATCATCCCACTAGCTACCATACACTGAGCACTTAAGAAGGGTCAGTCACTGTGGCATAAACCCTACCAACAGCATTTCATTTATTCTCCAGAACAGCGTTTGGCAGGCAGCAGTTTCCCCACTGTCTGGACTGGGAGACCACATCTCGGGGGGGTTAATTAACAAAGTTTATAGGGCCAGTGATTGGCGCAGCCAGAGTTGGGCTCACTCAGTATGTCTCCAAAATCCACCCTCTCTTCCCCGTGCTCTCTGCCTCTCTTCTACCTTTACTAATTGCCTTACTCAGATCCTCTATGTTTTCTTTTCTGTAGTTGATCCTTCAAAGCCTGGGAGAGCTATGCCGAGAGCCTCCCACTCCAATCGTCTGGGTGCTAGCCTAGCCTCTGGACCTGCCCTTCTTTTGAACAGCACCAGGAAAGTGGCTCCACTCTGCTGATGCATCAGTCCCCATAAAAACGGGCAGCCAGGGCCTTCTCAGGATCTAGTTGCAAGTTTAGACCAGTGGTTTTCCACCACAGGCAATTTTGCGCCCCCACCCACCCCACCCCACCCCCGGGGCCATTTGACAATGTCTGGAGACATTTTTGGTTGTCACAACTGGAGAGGGGGATGATGCTACCAGGTGGTGGCCAGGGATGCTGTGAATCATCCTGTGAGGCACAGGACAGACCCCAGCACACACTTACCTGACCCGCAATGTCAATAGTACTGAGATTGATAAACCCTACATTAGATGGAGGACAAGTCCCTGTGGGATTGAGCGCTGGGGGACAGGGAGAGCTCGAGGACGGGAAGGCAACCACTCTTTTGGGTCCATGCCCTGGGTGAGGTAGCCCCCTCCACTTTAGTGAAATTCAGCTAGAGCCCTTTCACTTGAGCTGAGGAGTCTAGCTCTTGGGTTATCAAAAAAAAAAAAAAAGAGAGAGACTGCATGAATGGGGAATGTAATTAATTAGAAAATTGACAACTTTTAAGTGTCAATTACTCTAAAGTCTCTGAAGGCTATCTATCATTTGTGATAATGTTACTTCCACCAAGTGGAGGTCCACCTCAGCTTGAACAATGAAGAAAGGTGTACTGGGCACATTTTTGGTATTGAAGGAAGAGTCCACGGAATGTGTTTCATCTATGTTAGAGGAGTACTTGTCTTTGAGGAGGGGAGCATTTTAACTGCTACATAAATAGGCTCATTGGTAATAATAAACAAATTAATATTTGTTTAGTGTTTCCTTTGTGCCGTTCATTCCTCTAAGCACTCTAGGTCTCTTAAATGCTTATCACTACCTGTGAGATGGGAAGACCCACGGGCTCCTTTTATCGGTGCAGAAGTGGAGGCACAGAGTGGTTCTGCAAACTGCTGAAGACTACCCAGCAAGGAGTGGCCTTGATTTAAACCTGGGCTGCTGCCTCCAGAGCCTGGACGCCAAGACACTACCCCCTCTGCCTCGGTGCATTTCCTCTCTGCATTTAGAAATGCAAGACTGTAAATGAGAATTTGATATAAAGGAAATGGATTTTTATTGATTGGAAGATATTTAATTTTCAGACCTGCTACTCATTGGAACTCTTCTTTGCACCCTTCATCCCTCTAAATTGAGGAAGATTGTTTATCTACCGAGTATTTGCATCAGCCTTTACCTGAAGTTGGCTTTGATGAAATGAACTCTGAAGTGTTCCTTTCTTGCCCAGATATTCCCTCTTGATTCCATTTTTGCTCCTTATAATTTAGTTGCAAGAGCAACCCAGCTTTTCCTTTGTACTCTTTGGACTGGCTACTGGCCCACGGCAATTTCACTCTCAATATTTACTCATGCTACAAACAGATCCAAGAACCAGCTCGGCCAGAACCAAATCCCCGGGCACATTGTCGTGTGTTCAGAATTTGTGGCCTATAGGCGTAAATTCCCCGGAAATCCTAAATCCACACATGGCCTAGTCCTAGAATTGAAGAGTTTTGATTCTCTGCCCCACTCAGCAAAAGAGATTTTGATGGGCAGAGCCCGAGGTAGGTGAGTTGAAGGAAGTTCTTAAATCAGATTCCCGGCGCCAGAGCGTGTGAATGCATCATCTCCTGCATATGCCAGAATACACAATACATCATCATCTATAATCGTAACGTGGCGTCATATATCACCTGCTCATAATAAATAGCATATCATCTGCTCATAATATTTTATCATATAATATCATGACATCTGCTCACAACACCATATATTATGTGATTGACATTCTCTCCTCCTAGAAACCTCTTCAGATATATTTGTTTAAAAAAAAAAAGTGCTGCTGCCTTTTGTTGGAAGGTGGGGAGTCTTCCATGGATCCCAGAGGCTGATCTGAATGAAGTTAGAAGGACTCTAGCACAACCCTGCCTTCGGCTGCTTGTCCATGACACACAGCTTAGCCTGGACAAATAGCAAAGTCTGGCTTTGTGTGCTCAACACCCATGAAAATGAAATAGTGAAACCATGGGTACGTCTTGGTTACCTCGTATGGTGTTTTACACGCACGGCCTCAAAATTCTTTGACACCGCTCCGCTGAGAGATGGGGTCTCCGACCCGCCCCTCCATTTGGGGGAGCATGCGACTGCTGCAGCCCATCAAGGGAGGCCGAAGTGAGGTCGTGTGGCCTCCGAGGCTGGGTCGTAGAAGGCCACGCAGCCGGCCGCCATGTAAGAAGGCGCCACCCTCAGGCCGCCATGCTGCAAAGAAGCCCAAGCCACACGGATAGGCCACGTGTGGCTGTGCAGTTGACAGTCCTTTCCTTCGAGTCTCCAGGCTCCTGACATGTGTGTGAAGGTGCCTCCAGATGATTCCAGCCCCTGGGTGGTGAGTCACCTCCAGTCTTCCGACATCCCAGCTACAGCCCCAGATATCATGGAGCAGAGACAGTTCAGCCTCGGCTGTGCCAAGACTGAATTCCCAACCCACAGAATCCAGAATTATTTTAAGCCACTCCGTATTGGGGTAACTTGTTAGGGTGCAGTAGGAACTGGGGCACGTGCTCCCAGAGGGTAAGTTGAGAAATGGATGATAATAGGGCTTTACCGGTGCCGGGCTCTCTGATGGGGGCCTTACGCAGCTACCCACACAATGATGGTGTGAGTATCATTCCCATTTTACAGGTAAGAAAACTGAGGCACAGGTATTCATTCAATAAATAGGTATGAAGGGCCCATATATCTGAGGAGCCGGCGATACGGCAGTGAACAAAACAAAGATCCCTGCTGTGGTGGAAATTATATTCTAGCAGGGAGAAAGAGGCAATCGACAATCAGTGCCAAGTATTAGTAACACCCAAAGCAAATCAAGCGCGGGGCCTACAGCCCCAGCAGTCTGATTCCAGAAAAACGTGCCTAAGGCCTCGGTCTGCTTGCAGACAAGGACTCTTTTTTTTTTTTTCTGCGTCATCTTCTGGCCACGCATGATTTAGAAATATTTACCCCCTTGCAATTTTACTGTGCCCAGAGATATACCGAAAAAAGACTCAAGGCACTAGGCCACCTGGACAGCGTATCCTTTGACGTCACCAGGCAAGGTGTGGTTTTCCCAGGTGCCTTGGCTCCCCTTAGAAATGCAGAGTCTCAGGCGCCACTGGAGACCTGCTGAATCCGACTCTGCATTTTAATAAGATTCCCGGGCTGATCTGGCAGCATGTGGTGGTTTAAGGGATGCTGTGTTCTGAGAGGCCGGCATTCAGCCGCCTGGAAGGAGAAGGTTCTCTCCCGCGATGCGACCTCGGGAGCCTGCGCCCAGCGGGTCTGTGCCTTCCCTCCGTGGACAGTGGCTCCGCCGCGGACTTACAGGCCATGGGAATTTTTATCAGACAGTATTTTTAAAACTCAGATTAATCTCTATTTCACTTTATTTTTAGACTTTGCAGTGAGTTGCCAGAAGGTGGAAGTATCTGTGTAAATATTTTTATTCTTGTATTTAGCATCTGATTTCTTGTTTCTTAAAGCTGTCTTTAAATATATAGGTATATATTTAAATATATATATATGCACATAATATGTGTGTGTGTGTGTGTGTACAGTTGGTATGGAGTTTTTGTTTGGAGTGGGTGGTGGGAATGGAGGCACAACTTTAGGAATGCGATTAACATTGCTGAACTATTTGAAAGTGGATAAAAAGGGAAATTTTAGGTTATAAATATATGTTACCAGAATTTTGTAAAAATAAAACAAAACACAGTTGCTCGACACAAAGAGAGAACC
>PVIY010059358.1:0-12075 GCA_004026745.1 Myrmecophaga tridactyla | reverse complement strand
GACAAGACCCTGTTTTGCGCCGGAGTTAGTCTGTTCCGCGCGCCATCCCCTCCGGTCGTTACGCCTTTAGGCGTCATCATCACTTCACCACCCCTTCCCAAGAACCCGAACATCCCAACCACGGTCTCCCTCCTCCTCCGTCCGGCGCCCTCACCCTCGGCCCACGTCGGCCTTTTAGTCCTCCCCTTCCCTTGAAACATCTCCCCAGCCCCGCCTCCGGGGAGCCGTCCCGGAGCCCTCCCGACGCCCGCGGCTCCCCGCCCGCCTCTGCATCCATCCCCGAGGGCCGAGGCTCTTTCGGCGCGGAAGCCGCGGTCGGGCTCGCCCCCCACCCGGCCGACGGCAGAAGCGAGCGAGGGCGGGAGGCTGGGAAAGCCGCCGCGGGGCGCGTGCGGGCGGCGGGCCTGGGAGGCCTCACAGGCCGCTGCTCTGCGCTGACTCAGTGAGCACCGCCTTGCCCGAGCCAGACCACACCGAACCTCCTGGACCCGGCCGGGGTCTGGCAGCGGACGCGGAGGAAAGCCCGGGGGGGGGGCTGGAGGGCGTGGCCGGGGCGTGGCCGGGGCGTGGCCGGGGCGTGGCCGGGGCGTGGCCGGGGCGTGGCCGGCCCACGGGTCGGCGTCTCTGCCGGCCCGGCTCGCCCTGAGCCTCTGCCCTTGCGCTGCCTTCGGGCCATGCGCGTGGCCGCTGGGCGCCAGGAACGCGCGGGTCGGGCGCTGGCGGGTGTTAGCTCCGGGTTCTGACCGGCCGGGAGGGCTCTGGCCCGGGCCACCTAGTTCTAATGCCGGGCCTGCCGCCTCCTACCTGTGCGGTCTTGGACAAACCCCGCAAGACCCCTGAGCCTCGGCTTCCTTCCCCGTAAAATGGGGGTAGTGACGCCCCCCACGGGGCAGCGCGGGGCGCCCCCGAATCTCTAGTCGCCCTCAGCACAGAAAAGCGTTGACGCCTGGTCTCTCTCCTCCTCTCCGCAGCCCCTCCACTAGCCCCTGCTGGGCTGGAAACTCTGGCTTCTCCAGGAACCTCAGGGCCCCAGCGGTGTAGACAGAATCTGCTCATCTCGGTGTCACTGGGAGGCCCTTCCCGAGTCTGTCGGCTCCAGTCGGGCGGTCCCTCCTCCGGACGCCAGAGGCCAGACCCAACCTCCTCCCTCGGACTAGCTGACCAGCCCGTGGCCCTGGTGGCTGGACTGGAGCCAGAGGCGTTCTTGGGGCGCGGGCCATTCTCAGCGGCCTGGCAGGGCCTTGGGGTGACTCCGGCCAGGGAGAGGCGACGTGTGAGCACTAGAATTAGCAGTGGGCCAAGCCCTTGCAAGAGTTCAGAGGCACCCTCCTTCCCAGGGCAAGCTCCTCCCCACCCTCACCTTTTGCATTTATCACTTCCCTCGGTGGGGAGGGGGTGAGAAATGGAAGAAAGAGGGGGAGAGGCTCCTGGTTGGCAGGGATTGTCCAGAGAAACTGGCTTCTCCTCCTCCTCCTTCCCCAGGCCCGCACCCACCCGTGGGGGAAGCAAAGCTGGGGAGCTTCTTCTCAGTGGCAAATGCAGGAGCCAGACATTGCGCCCTTGCCACATGCCGGGCACCATGGGGCACGGAGCTGGAGAAGTCCCGGGCCTGCCCGGGAAGTTCTGGCACCTCAGGTGCTATAACAGAGAGGATATGGGCAGCTAGTGTTTCCGGGTCCTTCCATGGTAAGTGCTTTAATATGCGTTTTATTTACTCCTCAGGATAACCCTATAAACAGTGTACCACTAGGAAAGTGAGGCAGAGGGAGCTATAAGTGGAGCAGCTGGGGTTTGAACCAAATCACAATCTGGCTTGAGCCTAGCAAACACTCCAGACGCCTTTCCAAGGAAAGCCCTCTGAGTCCCCAGGAGGGGAAGGACGTGTGTCAAGCGCAGAAACAGAGGATTTGTGGTGAACTTTAAACCCGATGGCAGGGATTTGTCCCTTAGAAACACTGGCACAAGTGCCCAGCGGTGAAGATGCAGGGATGCTTGTCACAGCTTTGGCTGCAACAGCGAGCACCTGTCGGGGGCAGGGGTGGAAGGGTGGAGGGTTTTGAATAGAAGATGGCTGTAAGCTGTGGCAGCGTCACACAGCTGTTCAAAGCAATGAGGCCACTCTCTATTTCCAAGATTTCGTAAATGAAAAAGAGCAAGGTACATGTTTAGTATAATCCTATTTACCTAAATTTTAAAAGAACAGGCATACAAGTCCTGGAAGTCCCACAGAAACTTTCTGGAAGGATATTTATGGAGTATTTCTCCATGTGTGTGGGAGTCGGTGGGGGGGGGAGCAGAGACTTGCTTTTCATTTCATATCCTATGCGTGAATTAGTTTTATAATTTAAAAGAACACAATTAAAATTTTTTAAAAGTCAACCTAAAAGTGCAGAGAAGATTGTGATGGGGGAAGGGGTTTCCAGGTGAAAAGACCTACAAGACCAGACACAGGAGTGGGGGGCCCTGGTATGGTGGGGAAACGATTAGTCCCTGATGTGGCTGCATCCGGGGACTTTCAGGAAATGGTGGGAGACGAGACTGGGGGAGACACTTATGTATAAAAATAAGGGTTTCTACTTTATTCTGCAAGCAACAGGGAAACATGGAGAGTTTTTAAACAGGAAAATGACACCCCAGCATTTCACACTTGTGAAGCCCTCTTTAAGACGTGTGTCCACAAACACTATTTCACTTTTTAATTCTGACCACAGTCCTGTGCAATGGCCAGGGCAGATTTTTCAGATAAGGAAATCAAGGCTGGTGTGGACCCAGCATGGAGTTTTACAAGAAATCTTTGCCCTTTATAAGCACTGCCTTGCAGGAAGGCAGGCGAGTGCTCACCAGCTGGGGACCGGGGGACGACTGCACCCCAGGTCCCAGACACATCAGGATGACAGGCTTCCTTTCCTATCTGAGCAGTCCTGAGACACCTCTCCCCACTCCCTCCCAAGTGTCGCCTTGTGGTCAGAAGGTCTGAAAGGCCGCGTAGCATTCAGAGCAAGAGGAGACATTGTGACTCTTGGAATTAAGGGGCAAAGGGAACTTTTAAGTCATAAGTTAAGCTAAAAAAGGCCCTGATAACATGTCTTTGAAGGCCATCCCAGTATTTGTCTAGGGGGAGTGAAATATTAAGGAGCTCTTTGTTGGCTGAGGTCTTTTAATTTCTAGAACATGTGCATAAAGTTCTATTGAGTATGGGGATGCCAATTTCCTTCTCAAGGTTCAGAGAGGTTTAGGGATGAGCCCAAAGCTGCACAGCTGGTGGACAGCAGAGCTGGAAAAGAGACCCAAGTTCCTTGCCCTTTCCAGCCAGCGTGATTGACCATACACACGTTTCGGAAGGATTATTCCAGCTGTGCTTAGAACAGACCAGGTTGGGTGCAGGTGGGACGGCCATTGAGGTGGTGAGTGCAAGAGGCCAGAGGAGAGGGACAGGGGAGGGAGCCAGAGTAGAGACGAAGGAAGCAAAAGACATCCCCTGTCTCCAGACAGGCCCCCAGTTTTCCTCTCCCTGTATGTTCCGGATTTACCCACCCCACCTGGGCCTCCAGGAGGCCAAGTCAGGAGGGAGTCAGGCCAGGTGGATTGAAGTTGAGGGGTTTTCTGGGGGAAAACTGAGAGCTGGGTGGGCAGGTGCAGCTGGATTTGATGATATGGAGTCGCCACCTAGTGGTGACAGGTGGTACTGAACCAAGGCACCTGCCCAGCTGCTCACGGGGGAGAGGAGTCGGCCCAGAGGTTGGGGCAGAATCGGTGGATAGTGCAATCCCAAAGCCACGCAGCTCTTCTCCTAGCCACCCCGCTTCCTCCCCGGACACCTGTAACCGTCTACCGGGAGGTTCATGAGCTGTGAGACCACGGATGCCCTGAAAGCTGCTGCCGCTCTGGGAAACGCTGGCGTGTCCCCTGTGCCAGGGAACCTGGGAGGAGGCCGATGCTGGGGGACTCCCTGTGCCTGGGAAACTTTCCAGCTCTGTCTCTGTCTCCTTCTGGGGTAGCCCTGAAATCCCCGCCTCCCCCCAGCAGCCTCCCCCTCCCACGTGGTGTGCTCACCCCTTATCAGCCCCGGGTCATCCTGGACTAGCCCAAGGCTTGCGCCTCCCGCTGGCCTTCAGGAATGAGCGGAAAATGTGATCCAGAGTCCCCATTACCTCCCCCCTCTAGCCGGGCTCACCTGCAGATCTCGGGGCAGTTTCCTGAGACTCGGGCTCTCGGCATCTTCAGAGTGGAGTCTCCGAGGACTCCACCTTGGAGTCACCCCAAGGTTGTTGCAGTGTGGGGGAGGGGCACTGGCTTTGGGGGGCACGCAAATGTTCCAGCATAGCCAGCTCACCACTAAATACTGTGTGACTTAGGCAGGCTCCCTGACCTTGGGGCGCTGAGGCCTGCCTGAGAAGACACGCTGCCCAGAAGCTATAAACAAAGGGATAGATGGACTTGGTGCTATAAGAAAACAAACTTCTGTGCCAACAAAAGGTGCTACAAAATTAAAAGCCAAGTAAATAGGGGAAAATTCTTGCTATGTATATAACTGACAGAGGAGCAATATCTAGAAACTAAAAAAAGATCTAACATCAATTTCTAAAAATTGCATATTAATCCATAGAAAATTGGACCAAGACGAAGAGCAGATAATGCACAGAAGAAATAAGCGAGAGTGGCCTGTGAGCGTGTGAGACCATGCTCAACTTGCTAATATTTAGAGAAATACGAATTCAGACTATAAATTCGGTCCTCAGGTTCTAACCAGCAGGCACCACATGAGGAACTCGGGCTCCCTGGGGAAACGGCTGGCCCAGGTATGGGTGGGAGAAGTGGAGCCCAGGACATCTTGTTGGAGACAGAAAGCAAGGAAGCTTTTAAAGATTAATGGGGTCATGTCCAAAGGACACAGGAAGCCACTGGAAGGCACTCCCACTGGGTGAATTGTAAGAAACCCAGCTTCCAAAAGAAAAATACTGAAATATTTTGGATTTATGAAAATCCATTTTGTTCCTAAGAAACTCAAAAAAAGGAAATCCAGAGAAACTCTTGAAACCCCCCAGAGGCATTTTTTAACCTATGCCTTATTTTGCAAAATGACAAATAGAATCAAGCATTTCTCCTACCTTTCCAGTGGGATATTGGTCAGGGTAATTAAATAGCCCTAACTGAGGAAGGAAAGCTGTACAGAAAAATGCCAGCAATAGTTGGCATACAATAGTTACTTATAGCTACGTAACAAGTTACTCCAAATCTTTACTGCTTAAAACAGCATTTATTTATTTATCATCTCACAGTTTCTGTGGGTCAGGAATCCGGGCTCTCAAGTTCAGGGTCTCTTCCAAGGTTAAAGACCAGGTATTGGCCGATCCACGGAAATCCCAGGGCTCAGGTGGAGAAGGACCCCTTTTCCTTTCCAAGTCCAGATGCGGGGTTGGCGGCAGGTTTCCTTACCCGCTGGCCAGGGGCAGGGACGGCTTCAGGGGTGGCGACCTGCCCTCACAGCGCCCCGGGCTCTGGAGGGTCCCGTGCTGGTTTAATGCTCTCCTGTTGCTGTCTTGAAGGTCTTCATGATCTTGTCCTTGAACTTTTGTTTTGTCAATGAAGTCCAGTGGGACAATGGGGGTTACAGATGGGCCGAGGAGACACGATAGATGCCAGACTCTTTACAAAAAGCTTTCAAGGTGCCCCCTAAGCACAGAATTCTGGGGGACCCACATTATATGGGAGCTCAGCAAGATTCACATACAAAGTGAGCATGTTAAGGAATCCACCGGCTTCATAGGATGAGGGCGTATCAAGAAGTAAAATAAAAACAGCTGAGTCGGTCTGCACAGCTACTGACCTGCTAAGAGTGAAAGCACCTGTGCCTGTAGAGCTGTGAAACACAGGTGTGTGATTTTTGGTGGTTCCGCATGAGTTAAATGCTTTCACATTTGCATTTTTAAACTGGCGTTGCATAATATAAAGGTGGACAGTGAGCTGCTAGCTTTCCCTACGAGAGAGCTCACAGTACAACAGCTGACTTCCATCTAAGAACCAAGTGACAGAGCCAGAGAAGACTTAATCCCAGACGTTTCATCATTTTGCCCGATTGTATTTGTTAGAAGCAAATGACCAGAGCCATGTGTGAAGTGAAAGAAGCCAGACGCAAAAGGCCACATATCGTGTGATCCCATTTATATGAAATATCCAGAATAGGGAAATCCATAGAGACAGAGAGGAGATTGGTAGTTGCCGGGGGTGGGGGTGGGGGCGGGGGAGGAGATGACAAGGAGAAAGACTCTTAAACGGATACAGGGTTTTGTTTGGGGTTCACGAAAATGTTGGGGAACTAGACAGAGGTGGTGGTTACACATTGTGAATGTATTAAATACCACTGAACCGCTCACCTTAAAACGTTGACTGGTTTGTTATGTGAACTTTATCTTAATAGAAAAGAAAAAGAATCACTAGGGCCAGCCCAGGCTCAAGGGAAAGGGATTCCACCTGGGCAGGTTCACACCAGGATGGGGCTGAGTGGGGTCACCTCAGAAGCTAATAGTAGTGGTAGGAATAATAAAATTAGAAAACTGTCATTGCATCACGGAGTCAGGCAAAGATTACCGTGTGTGTTGAGACCGCAGGTGAATGGTAGATGCAGCAGCGCCATACGGATTCCTTCCTGGTTGCCAGCAGAGAATCGGGCTGCCGGCCTCCTAGCCTGGGTTGAGTATTTGCTAATCAGTGTCCGAGGGGACATGCAGAAAGTAACTACCACAACTGTGTGTGTGCACGCGTGTGTGCGAGTGTATAATTGCACATTCGGTTGCATGGAAAAAGGATCAGAAAAGCACATGCATGTATTCCTCTGGGTTGCTTCTGGGGGGGGGATGAGATGAGGAACTGGTGAACACCGCTGGCAGGCGGCACTGTACAGGGCCACCCCGCCACCCTGACCCCTTTTTTAGAGGCTGACCCATCACCTGTGGGGGCCGCGGTGCCCCTGTTCCCGGGCACTACCCAGTCTGGCTCCTAGGGAGGGACCATCATGCGTCACTTTATATGCATTTATTTTACAAGAGTATACTAATATTTAATTACTATGTAATTAAATTCATCCATATTAGTATTAATTAAATTAATACATAATATTGTTTAAAAGGAAATTCTTGGTCTATGTTCTTCCTGGGGGCCCTGGGTCTGCCCACCGCAGCCCGGTCGGCCTGGGGCCCTGACCCCCACGGGGCTCGCTGGGTGGAGGCTGGTCTCCACCTGGCTCTCGGGGAGGAGACTCTGGGTTCAGCAGAAGGAGGAAATGAGGCAGCCCAGGAGCCCATGGAGCTCAGGGTGGCCTGATGCCCAATGTGGTAAGGAGTTGAGGGACAGGGTGAGAGATGGTGAGTTGGAAAGGATCTGGAAACGAAGCCTGGGTCTCCAGACTCCAGTCTGGGACCGCCCTGCCTCCGGCCCGGCCTGCGCCCACCCATGGTCCCCGAAGGGAAATGGGATGGCCTCTTCCAAAGAGCTTTCCCTTCCCGAGGCTCCCGAAGGCCTCCCCAGGGTCCCTCCTGTGGCCAGATCCCATCCTGAGCCCCCCGAGCACCGGCCTCTCCTCCATCACCCGGATCTCCTTCCAGGCGCTGGACCCCAGGACGTCAGTAAGTCTGGGGACAGGACCCCGCTAGGTGGCTGGTCCGAGCTGCAGGGGCCTTCATCTTTCCTCGGCCTCAGGTCCCGCGTCCCCTCATTGCCCTCAGCCACCTCCCCATCTGCTCGTCCCTCTTCGGGCCTTGCAGGACGTGGAGGCTGTTGGAAGATTTGAGGAGGGGTGTCCGGAAGCTGCCTTGCTTGGCTGTCATGAGGAGGCCCACCCTGGGGAGAGATGTGCAGTCCAGGGTCCGTGCAGCCCGCCTGCACATTCCTGCTCACTCCAGAGAAAGGGCTGGCCCCTGACCAGCTCCTGGGAGGTGACCGCTCAGCCCTCATAATGCCCGCCTGGTAGGACAGTCTTGGTCTTCCTAGGCCCTGGGGGTCACTCCTGATGGCCTGTGCTACAGTGTCATTTATGGGTGCCCCTTGGGCCACGCAGGACAAACTGGACCTCTGCAGGGGCTGGAGACCGAGTAAGGATGGTCCCTATGGGGGACGGCCCAGTACAAACCCGGACACCAGGCCCTGGGGGACTGTCCCCGATAGCAGCACTCTGATACGTTGTCACACCTCGTGCTGGGAGAATTAAGCCCTGTCTGCACGACTCCACAGGGAGGACAACTGGAAGCTTGCACCTGGTCTCTGCCTCGTGCCCGTGTGTGTGTGTGTGTGTGTGTGTGTGTGTGTGTGTGTGTTGATTTTAACTTTCTTCCTTTGGCTGTAATGAATCGTAATCCTGAGTCCAACGCTTTCTGGGCTCTGTGAATCCTTTTAGTGAGTCGCTGAGTCTGGGGCTCCAGGTGAGGCCAATGGCTTCCCTCCTCTATCTTCACTCGGCTTTTCTCTTCCAGTGGTGGGGTGTCGGGGAGAGGGAGCTGGGACGTAGGGGCTAGCCTGGGGTTCTTACATTGCCCGGAGGCCGTGGGTGAGCCGTTAGTGGAGCCCCAGCTCCTCAGCTGTGCCACGAGGTGCGTCTCTGAGCGTAGTCGGAAGAGAGAGAGCACACGGGGCGCTATCCGCACCCAGGCCTTGCTCCGCCTGAAACAACCCCACTCACTGCACGTTTATTTCCGGGACGCTTCCTCCTCAGGGATGGAAGCTTCCAGGCTGGGCCAGCCTCTCGGCTGCAGCGCCCAGGTCAGCAGGGCCCAGCTCTTGTTGGTTGTCGGGCTCAGTAGGAGGGAAGTACTCTAGGAGCCTGAGAAGCAGCAGGTCCCTTCTTCCTCCCCGTCCACGAGTGAGATGGGACGAAAAGCTGTGGCACCGGGAACTCTGAATGTGACTGTCTTTGCACATGTCATTAAGTGAAATCCCTCAGGATGAGACCATCCTGGATTATCCAGGTGGATCCTAAATCCAATGTCAGGAGTCCCGAGAGAGGCCAAAGAGGAGGCGACCCCAGAGAAGAGGAAAGGGACACATGAAGACAGGCAGAGGCTGGAGTGATGCAGCCACAAGCCAAGGGCACCTGGAGCCACCAGAAGCTGGAGGAGGCAGGAAAGGGGTCTGTCCTAGAGCCCCAGAGGGAGGGTGGCCCTGCCCACACCTTGATTTTCGACTTCTTGTTTCCAGACAATGAAAGAATCCATGTCTGTTGTTTCAAGCCCCCCGGTGCGTGGCACTTTCTTACTGAGCCCTGGAAACAAATACATTATTCAGGTTCCTCACGGATGGCAGCTGCAGCAGTGGGGCTTGCTCTAACTCGGGCTTCCCTGGCTGGGGGTCCCCCCTGCTGTCCTGAATGCAGAGCTCCAGCCCCTGCCTTCCGTCCTGCCCCATGCAGCAGCCCCTGGTTCAGTGCAACGGCCAGACCGGGCAGGGGTGTCCTGAAGAGCCCCAGCTCAGCCCCGTGGGTGGGGCGCCTGCGCCCCTCTGTCTCTGGGGACCACTCTACTCGTTTCCAGTCTTTTGCCTCCACCCCAGTCAGTGTCAGTTTCTTTCCCTGCTCTTAATTCATTCAGTGACGGTTTCCCGCGCATCATACATGGCCAGGTGGTTCGAGATGCTGAGGTTGGAGGAACAAGTGAAACAGGTTCTGCTCTTCCTTTAAATGTTTGATATTTTGTGCATCCAGGATTTTTTGGCATTATTGCATGAAACTATTATTTCTCTGGATTCTCACATTTTGGGCGCCTCTTAAATGTTGCCTTTGTCCCGCCCTGACAGCCGAGGCCCACGTGGATCTCCTCAGGGGCTGATGTGCTAGTGGAGGCAGAGGGCAAACCAAAGGTGCAATGTGAGGCCATGGTCAGAGGCATGAGGAAAAATGAACTAGGACAAGGGAAGAGGGGCGAAGGTTCTCAGAGGAAGTGACTTTTGAGCCTAAGTGAGGGAGGGAGGGAGCCATGAGCCCATGTGGGGGGAAAGCAGCCCAGGCAGAAGGAACAGCAAATGCAAAGGCACTGGGGCAGAAAGAAGGAGGCGGATGGAGGGGCAGGAGTTGGAGAGCACAGGGAGGCTTGGGGGAAATTGGGTGTGCTGGCCTAGTGGGACAAGATCTGATCACATGGTAAAAGCCTGTATAGTAAGGAAATTGGCTTCCAAAGAGAGGTCTGGCCTTCGTCCCAGCTCCCTGCAGGGCAACCTCTGGAATTTTCCAAGTGATGGGAGTGCCTTTGTTACTCATGGGGGGAGGGGGCCGGGGCCCAGACCACACTGAGAGTTTATGCAAACGAGGTGACTCAGAGCGGGGGCGGCCAGGCACGAGAGACCAACCAGATGCGTCTGGGGTTGGGCTTTGAGCCCAGTCACATCAGCCCAGCCTCCGGCCTGCCAGCCTGGCGCTGACTTCATCATTCGGCCAGTGAGTCACCCCATCGCACCCCGCCAGTGCAACCCCCATAAATACACTGCCACCTCTGTGGCTGGCCCCACACATCGACGTGCCAGGAGATGGTCACATCCTGCCCTAAGCACTCTGCTTCTGGCTCCTTCTGATTTGCATCCCGTTTGCTATAATAAAACTGCAATCATAAGTGTAGCCCTTTCTTGAGTTCTGACTTGTGCTAGTGAATTACTGAACCTCAGGGCAAGGTGGGAACCCCGGATTTGCAGCCAGTTGGTAGAAGTTGGGGTGCCGCTGGGGACCCCCAAACCTGCGGCCAGCATTCAAAGGCGGGCAGTCTTGTGGGGACTTCAAGTGCCCTTCACTTGGGCACTGGGCCCAATGCCCGGTGGTTCGAGTCAGGGTGGCACTGTCTGCCAGTGACCCAGGTCAGTGCCCTTCTCCTGGCCGCACACTGGAGACCAGAATGCAGGAGGGCCAGGGCGGAAGCCGGATGCGGCGAGGAGGCTCTGCAGTCACCCGCCCAGGGAGACTCAAACTGGGGACTGGCCAGAAATCCCTGGGAACGAGGCAAGCACACATGTGCCAGCACTGAATCACCCTTGTGTGACCTGAGCATAAGCCATTTCCTTGTGCAAACTTGAGGAGGCTGCTTCTTGCAGCCAAAGGGAGCTCATTAAAACCAACATGCCTGTAAGGCCCCCGTCTTAAAATAAACACACCATCACGTATACGTACATGCCGTGGGTACCGTGGGTGCAAAGGGAAAGACAAAGTATTTACACCAAAATTCCAACAGCGACGGTCTCTGCTAGGAGGGGGAACACGGGCATTTTTTATTTCTTCTTTGCGTTTTTCTTTCCCCCCAAATTCCCTGCGATGGTAATACCTTGTTTTTGTAATCATACAAGAGCCCCAGGAATGCTCTTTTTAAAGCTACGCATAAACATTTAAAGCATTACACGAAATTGTAATGTGTACCAAAAGCATCTGGAAGATTGTGTGAGGATGATAGGTTGTGGATGAGATCATTTTTCTCTCCTTTGTAAATTTTCTGAAATGCAATTAATAAGTATTTTTTCCTAACAAATTGTTTTTTTCCCGACATTCACACACCCTGTTTTTGGAGTTAGATCAGGTTAAGGACTCACTTCCCCACCTGTCCTGGGAGAGCCCCTTCCTCTGTGGGGCCCCCCACCCCCTCCCCACGTCTGCACTCCCCACCTGTGGTGCAGTAAAGTCTGCGGAGGCCTGGGGGGGGGGTTCCTCAGGTCCCCAGATGGGCGTTTCCCCACAGACAGACCAAGTGCACGCTGCCCTTGAACAGGAGGCAGGTCACTCATTCTCACTGCGACAGCGCAGGCACCTGGGGGCTCTCTGGGCCCCTCCATGCACCTGCCTGGGCTACCCCGCACACTTAGTCAAGATGCCTGGGCCTCAAGAAACCTGGGGATGGAAAGCCGCTCAGCCAGGCTGGCTGCCCTCCCTGGCGTTCTCAGGGCACAACTCAAGTGCCACTCCCTATGCATTCCATCACTTTCCATAGTAAACTCCCTTCTTACTCGGAGACTTTTCTCAGCCTCCCTCTCTCCCCAAACCTCCTACCCACCCCACACCCACTGACTTCTCAGGCAACGACCTTGACTCATGCTCCACTGAGAAGCTGTCGGCCTGGA
>PVIY010059357.1:0-12058 GCA_004026745.1 Myrmecophaga tridactyla | reverse complement strand
AAAAAAAAAATGCAATGACCTGAGTAGTTACTTCTTAGCACCTACTAAAATAACTATGAGGCATGGTGGTGGAAGAAAGAAAAAATTAACTCAGCTTAAGTCATTCAAGAAAAGGCTTAACAGGGCATGTTGCTGGTGACATAGCACATGCTAATGTATGGAGGCATGAAATAGCATGGTTTCTTGGATATCTGTAAATAGTTAGGCAATAGTGGAACCCAGGAGCCCCAGGTAATAGAGCTGAAAAGACAGACAGAGCCCAGATCTCAGAAATGGAAGGTTTGTATGTAATGCTGATTTTTATAATGGGGAGCCACTGAAAAGTTTTAAGCAGGGGAATAATAAGATTTGAGTTATTAAAAGATCCTCTGTACTATCATATGACCCAGCAATCCCACTTCTAGGTATATAACCAAAAGAATTAAAAGCAGGAAATTGAACAGATATGTGCACACTGATGTTCACAGTGGCATTATTCACAATAGCTAAAAGGTGGAAGCAACCCCAATATCTATCAACAGATGAATGGAAATGTATCCTATATACACGATGGAATATTATTCAGCCTTCAAAAGGAATGTTCTGAAATATGCTACCATGCAGATGAATCTTGAAGACATCAGATTGTGTGAAATACATCAAACAGAAAGGGGCAGACATCATATGATTCCACTTATATGAAATATCTTGAATAGGCAAATTCATAGAGACAAGAGTAGAGTACAGGTTATTGTACAGGGATGCAGGGTGTACAGTGGGGATTGGGAAAATTGGGAGTTAATGTATCATGAGTACAGGGTTTCTCTTTGGGTTGATGGGAAAGTTCTGGTAATGGATGGTGATGGGGAAATTAGGAGTTAACGTATGAGTACAGAGTTTCTCTGGGTTGATGGAAAAGTTCTGACAATGGGTGGTAATCACAACATTGTCAATGTGATTAATTCCACTGAATGATATATTTGCGAGTGGTTGAGATAGGAAAGCATATGTTGTATGTTTCCACAATTAAAAAAAGAGAGGGAAACTAAAGAGATAATGACAAATTAATACATGATCCTGGAATGGAACTAATAATGAAGGAAAAAATATCCAAAGGACCTTATTGGGACACATGCACAAATTGAAATACCGATTTTAAGCTTTATATCGACGTTAAATTCCTTGAATTTGATAACTGTACTTAAGATGGTACCTAAGTGACTATCCTTGTACTTAGGAAATGTACATGAAAATATTACCTGTTCAAGCAATATGATGTATACAATCTACTCTCAAATTTTTAGAAAATACATAAATATTTGATAGAACGATATAGCAAATGTGGCAAAATGAAAAAAATGTTAGTGGATCTGGGGGAGGAGGGCTATGTTGGAGTTCTCTAAATAGATGTGGTAGTTAAATTCAGTTGTCAACTTGGCCAGGAGAAGGCACCTACTTCTGTTGCTATGGCCATGAGCCAATAGTACGGTGAACCTCATCTTTTGCCGATTTATATCTGCAGTCGGCTAGGAGGCGTGCCTGCTGCAGTGAAGGACTTTTGACTTAATTGGCTGGTGCTTAAATGAGAGACCACAACGTAGCACAGCCCAAGCAGCTCGGCATTCCTCATCTTAGCACTTGCAGCTCAGCCCAGGTCTTTGGAGGTGCAGAAAGGAATCACCCCGGGGAAAGCTGTCGGAACCCAGAGGCCTGGAGAGAAGGCCAGCAGAGACCATCCTGTGCCTTCCCACGTAAGAAAGAACCTCAGTGGAAAGTTAGCTGCCTTTCCTCTGAAGAACTAACAAAATAAATCCCCTTTTATTAAAAGCTAATCCATCTCTGGTGTGTTGCATTCCGGCAGCTAGCAAACTAGAACAATAGATTTTGTATTATTTTTGCAACTGACCTTTAAAAAAGTGTGAAATTATTTCAAAATAAAAAGTAATTCGTTTTTTTTTTATTTTATTTTTTAGTCTCTCTGTGATAGCAGTGTGGAAAATGAACCAGAGATGGGGGTAAGGCTAAAAGTTACACTATCCCAACAATCAAATAGATGATGATGCAGTTCTGATATAAGGCATTGACAATGAAGATGGAGAATATGAGATGGTTTCTTGAGATAATAGAGCGAAATGAACAGGTGTTATGAGGGGGAGCCAGGGAAGAGTGAACAGAATGACTCCTGGATTTCTGGTTTAGGTGGCTGACTAGATAGATGATGATTCAGAGCATAAGGGGTTCAGTTTATTTGTGGACTACCCCTCCGTGAAGCTTGTGTGTTTTGTATCCTTCTATGAGCCAGTTGACCAAAATAGCTATCATAGCAAGCACTCTGAATGAAATTGCCACAGAACAAAGTACTGTTTCTGCATTTAAAAATTTTTTACTCCAGATTCATTCTAAGATTTAAAAAATGAGATCGATTTTGGAAAGATGTAAAATATCTGGAGCAATTTGGTCATGTTCTATGTGGAGTATTCAAGAATTTTTTAAAATTTTATTATGGAAAATTTCAAGCACATGCAAAGTAAAAAGAATATTATAATGAGTTCCCATGTCCCCACCAACAGCTTTAACAATCATCAACACATTAGCTATCTTATTTCATCTATTCTGCCATCTACTACCCATCCTTCCCCCCTGCCTTTTTTTGATACTTAGGGACAAAATGTTTCGTATGTGCTAAAATCTGCATAAGATTAGCCATTTTCACATGTACAATTCAGTGGCATTAACTACAGTCATAATGTAATTATTTCCAAAATTTTTCATCACCCCAGTAGACCTTACCCATTAATCAATAACTTCCCATTGCACCCCAACCTGCATCCCCTTGTAACCACAAGTCCTTTAGTCTCTATTACGTTGCATAATCTAGATATTTCATGTAAGTGAAATCATACAAATTTTTCCTCTGGTGTTTGACTCATTTCACTTACAATAATTCAAAGTTCTGCTATGTCATGGCACTTATCAAACTTCATTCCTTTTTATGGCAGAATAATATTCGGTTGCATGTTGTTTTGGTTTGCTAAAGCTGACAGAAAGCAATATACCAGAAATGGACTGGCTTTTTCAAAGGGGATTTATTAAGTTACAAATTTGCAGTCCTAAGTCCATGAAAACATCCAAATTAAGACATCCAGAGAAAGATGCCTTGACTCTGAAAGGCCGATGGGTCCACGGTTTCTCTGTCACATGGGGAGGCATGTGGTAACATCTGCTGTCATTTGCTCCCAGCTTCTGATTTCAAACGGCTCACTCAGCTGCTGTTTCCAGTGGCTTTCTTTCTAAGAATCTGAGTCCTCACTTGGCTTCTCTGGGGCAAACTCTGGGTTTCATCTCTTAGCTTATCCATTTCCAAATGTCCACGCCTTTGTTTCATCACTGTACTTTCTATGTTGGCTTTCAGCTGCCTGTATGTTTTCTGTCTTTTCTTTATAGAGGACTCCAGTAAAAGGATTAAGATCTACCTTGAATTGGGTGGGTCACATCCCCATGGAAACAACTTAATCAAAAGGTCCCATCAGGCGGGCCACGGTGGCTCAGCAGGCAGAGTTTTCACCTGCCATGCCAGAGACCCAGGTTCAATTCCGGGTGCCTGCCCATGAAAAAAAAAAGATCCCACCCACAACTGGGAAGGTTACATCTCTATGGAAACAACCTAATCAAGAAGTCCCACCCAACAACAGGTCTGCTCTCACAAGATTGGATTAATCTCACAAGATTTTCTGGGGTACAAAACAGCTTCAAATCAGCTCACTTGCATATACCACATTTTGTTTATCCATTCACCTTTTGATGGGCATGAGTTTTAAATTCTTTTGACTATACACCTAGGAGTGGAATTGCTAGTTCATATGGTACTTCTATGTTTAACTTTTTGAGAAACCACCAAACTGTTTTCCACAGTGGCTGCACCATTTTTACATTCCCATCAGCAGTGTACAAGGGTTCCAATTTCTCCACATCCTTGGTAACACTTGTTACTTTCTGGGTTTGTTGTTGTCGTTGTTGTTGTTGTTAGTTATCCCAATAGATGTAAAAAGGTATTTCTTTGTGGTTCTGAGTTGCATTTCCCTAATGACTTACGCTATTGAGCATCTATTCATGACATTATTGGCCATTTGTTCATCTTCAAAAAAATGTCTAGTCAAGTCCTTGGCTCATTTTTAATTGCGTTGTTCGTATTTTTGTCGTTGAGTTATAGAAGATCCTCATATATTCTGAATATTAAACCCCTAACTCATGTATTATTTGCAAATGTTTTCTTCCATTTTTTGGGTTACTTTTCACTCTTTTGATGATATTCTTTGATGCACAAAAATTTCTGATTTTGATGTGCTTCAGTTTATCTTATTTTTCTTTTGTTGACTATGCTTTGGATGTCATATTTCAGAAGCCACTGCCAAATCCAAGTTCATGATGATTTGCCCCTATGTCTCTTCTAAGTTTTTTTATAATTTTAGCTCTTAAATTTATAACTTTGACCCATTTTTAGTTAATTTTTTAATATGGTGTAAGGTAAGGATCTAAATCAACCCAGGATTTTGGACCCCCAAAGTAATACTATTTCTATCATTGCACAGCATATTGGTTTCTATACAAATAACCATAGAGTGTTTACGTGCTACAGGGAGGTAATCTGGCCCTTTGAAAAGAAGGCTGCACCAAAGGTTTATGGATCACAGAGTGTTTTAGTTTCTCTGGCTACTTAAGCAAATACCATGTAATGGCTATTGGCTCACAGTTTTAAGGCAAGAAGTCCAAATCAAGGTGTCATCAAGGTGATACTTTCTTCCCAAAGACTGGTGTTCTGGTGGTGGCTGCTGGTGATCCTTGGTCCTTGGCTTCTGTCACATGGTAATGTACATGGTGGCCTCTCCCAGCCTCTCACTTAGTTCCACTAACTTTTTGCTTAAGATTGCTCCAGCTGTGGCTTTCACTCTGTCTGAATTCCCTTCTAATTATAAAGGGCTCTAGTAATAGGACTAATATCCCACCTTATTGAGTATTAATAGTTAGTACCCCACCTTAACTAAAAGTTCCTACTTACTATGTGTTCACACCCACAGGAAAGATTTAAGTTTAAAAACATGTTTTTCTGAGTATATAGCACCAAACCACTGCACAGGCATCCAGGAAGCTTCATTTTCCAGTGCTAATATCCTGGTGATGCATGCAAAAGCACTTTTTGATTACAGGGTTCAGTACTTGGAACAGTAGCCTTTCAGGCTATGGCAGGCATTCCGCACTTTATGGGCACACAGTAATTACTTCTGAATGAACTTCTCCTGTGTAAACTTCCATACTCACTTGATTGGAGACAATATAGTAGTAAAGGAGCCTAGCAGTTTATAGAATGGCCTCTGGAATCATTGCCTTACATTGGAATAGTGTTTCCATCTTCTTACTGGTTTACCTTTGGCTTCAGTTCCTCATCTGCTAAATAAAGATAATGGCACTCAATTCATTGGATTTTTCATAGGACTGCTGGGAGGATTAAACAAGATAAAGCACGTAAACGACTTAGCACTGTGCCCAACATATGATTGTTGGGAGGATTAAACAAGATAAAACATGTAAACGTCTTAGCACTGTACCTAACACATAATTGTACTAAATCATCGTTCGCTATTTTAACACTTAGGCTCCCTAAAACCAGGTGGCTATGTTATATAGGAATTACCAGCGGAAAAGGAGAATTCTAGTTAGTCTAGATTTAGCAGGCAAACATAGCTCCAAAACTAGGTCTTTTGTACTTAAACAGGTTTTTATCAATGTGAGACAACCAACCCCCATATGCAAAGCAAAGAAACCATCTAGGCCAAATAGCTCCCTTCCGACTCCCTTTCACAATGAATAAAACCGAATAAAATTCATGTCAAGGAGGTCGGCAAAAGCCAGCTCCGCCACACCCACTAGACGGTGGTTAACGGAGGGGACCTCACCGCTAGAGTAGGGTGGGGAGATAGGAGTGTCTCCGACATTCGCCTTTAAAATTTCTAGTTATCATTTCTGCCTCGCCCGAGACCGCCCATAGCGCCTCGGGCCCCAACATCTCGGACCAACACCTCACCCCTTCGCAAGCTCGGGAAGCCACGGTGCGCAGTCTCTTCGCCCGGCGCGCGGCGGGCAGCCTTCAACGTCATGTCCGCGCCGCGCCTCAGGCAGGCCCCCTACTCCTCCTCCCGGCGCCGGCGCCGATTTCTGGAAGGTTCGTGAAGATCGTGGGTGCGCACCGTTATTCCGCTGCCGGCCGGAATCCGCGTCCATCCGAGCCTCCCGAAGCCACACGGATCCAACCAAGCTTGCCATGCCGGAGAACGTGGCTCCCCGGAGCGGGGCGCCTGCTGGGGCTGCCGGCGGCCGCGGGAAGGGCGCCTATCAGGACCGCGACAAACCGGCCCAGATACGCTTCAGCAACATTTCCGCGGCCAAAGGTATCGCCCCCTGGGTCTGTCTGGTCTCGTGCGGGTTATTGTCCATTTTCTTTTCCTTCTAGCCGTTTTCGATTGGCCTCCCAGTAGTTGAAACTCTGCAGAGGTCCTTTCTGTTTCCCTCCGGTAATATTCGATTTCTAGTAAGGAGGCTTTTGGAACTGCTTTATTTGGGTTTTAATCCCCGGTGATTTTTCATCCTGGGGTGTGCGTCATTCATCAGTTGGTCGCAGAAAACGGTTCGGTCTAGAGTGTCGAGGCCTGCGTGTCCCTTGAGATCTGACATTTAAGAGTTGTCGTTTATCTACTTTCGGATTCGCTGGTAGAATATTGTTTGCACATTTTTCAGTTCTCTTGCTTGTTATAAAAACACCTTTTAAATAAGTTTGTCTTGGCACAGCTATTGAGAGGAGTTTGGATAAACTCTGCATCTTTGGGGCGGGGCCCATTTTACCCCCTCAGTGGTGATCGATCGTGGAGTGGAAAGGACACCGAAACTTGGTCGGTAGTGTTTGAGTATAATCATGGAACGCTACATTGCGTGTGCAAATTCAAGAAACGTGGACAATTACTGGTTTTCGTAAAACAGTTTGGCACATGGTGGGAATGGAGAAGATTTGAGTTTTATTCTCTGCTTCATTACTTCCTAGCTTTGTAAGTTTTAAATGTTTCACCTTCGAGCCAAGATTTTCTCATCTATAAAATTGAGAAGGAAAATGTTTGCTTTTTAGAGCTTGATTAAGAAGAAGTGGAGCTAAGATAGGAGAGCCAGGAAGGAAAGTGAAAACAAAGCCTTTAAAATCCTGCTCGGGACGATTATTAAGAAGAGTGGGTATTTTATTTGGGTATGTGAGAAATGAGATTGAAAAGGTAGTTGGGGCTCACATCTTAAAGGTCAGGGTGCCTGGTTAAACTTCAACTTTAACCGTTCTTCGATAGAATGAGATGGTAGCTAACTTGTAGGGTTGCTATGAGGGTATAAATGAGATAATTTTTTTTAACTATGTATGTAAATACGATTTAGCAGTTACTTGAGGTGATCAGCCCAGGTGACTGGGAGGTGATGATATTAAAAGAAATAGATAACACAGTAGGAAAGACGGTAGAAGAGAAAATAATAGTTTCTAATTCGGGCTAATGAATTGGAGATACCAGAAAGATGAGATGCATGGATTTAGAGGTCATTTGCAATTTCAGGACAGAATATGCCTGGTATTAAACATTTGGTAGACATTTTCTGAGGACCATACTCCAACGCATAAAATTAGATTTATTAAACTAGAAGATGTTGAAAGATAAACTCTGGGAGGCAAAGAAATTTTCAGTATGTTGGCAGATTATCAATAAAGAAGATAGAGAATGGGAGGTTTAAAAGAGAACCCTTAAGACTGCCAGTACATAGAGAATTGAAACAGGATAAGAGAAGTATGAGTGTAAGAAGGAAAGACCACCTAAATTATCTTTGAACCTATTATTAACATATGTAAGAAGAGCTCTGAGAACAAAGGGGCACAAATAGTTTTTCCAAGTCAGACAAAATCCTTCAAGCTAATCAGAAAAGTTGCTGCCTTGTGCATCTTTAGTTTAAATTCAGGGAGCCAGTTTTTTATTTCGGTATTACCAAGAGATATAGATAATAGTGCCATTTGTGGATAATGTTAAACACAAACTCACAAAAGTAGTAGTTTATTACTATCCAGCAAAAGTCATTTAAGAGACACTATTGAATATACAGTATATTAAACCATATTCTGAAATATAAGCAATCTAAAATTTTATTTTTATGTTTTAGGCAGTATGTATCTCTGTATCAAGAGTGTTCACATTGATAGGACATTCTTAAAATGAATTGGTCTGCTTATAGAATCACGGCCATATGGGTCTGCTAAAATCCCCTGAAAGTGTAATGTTGACTGGATAATTAGGAACAGCAACCCAAAATTATGGAATAATTATATAGAATATAAATTTTAATGTATACCTAATATTTCTCTTTAAAATTCTTAAGTTTTTATGTATGTTCCTACCATACGGGGGAAAGCGTTATCCTAGTTGTGGAGTATACAGAATTAATCAGGGCATAATCTCTGCACTATGATTGTGGGGCAAAGTGGTATGTGAGAAAGGGGAAGATTTAATTGTTTGTCCTGGACTTGTCAAAGAAAAGGGACTCGGGTATTGTTCATCAATTTCAGTTTCTCCTGGGAAGTGATTAGAAGTGTATTAGTACGATAGAAATTATCTACAAGTAATAAGAATATGACTTGGCGGTTTGGGGGTTTTTGTTTGTTCTGTCAGAGTGTTTTGCTCTACAGCATTTTCAGAAGTTGTACCACTACTATTTGCTTTGTTGAAAGTCTTATTGTTAATTTTTTGAATGTGGGCAATCTATATACCAGGTGCTGGAACCACATTAGTGAACAAAACAGAAGTCTTTGCCCTCAGAGATTATATTGTATTCGAGGGAGACAAAGTGAACAAAATAGTAAATTACTTAGTCTGTTAGGAGGTCTGACTTTTCCTATGCTACTTGGCCTTTTTTTAAATTTATTTATTATTTTTTTATTTTAAGAAATGGAGGAAATAATCCAATCTTCAGTAATCAGAGCTCAAAGCTGGGTTGTACTTTTTCAATATTTAAAAGATGAGATGAAATTTCAAAGTTTGTTCTGCCATAGGGAGAGCACACATTATATGCACATTGGCTTTACAAAACAAAGGTGAAGCATTATACATTTAATAGGAGCAAAGTAATTCTGCTTCCAGTAGATTATCATATAATGAATTTTTCTTTAGTGTCAAAATGAACTATTGTGCACCATATTCTAAGGACAATTTTTTGAGGGGAAAAATACTTCGCTGTTTTAAAGACTCGATTTCTTTTTTCCTTCTGTTTACAGCTGTTGCTGATGCTATTAGAACAAGCCTTGGACCAAAAGGAATGGATAAAATGGTAAAAAAAAAAAAATGAATAATTTATTTTTTACTGAGCACTACTGTCAGCACTACAAGATTTGATGTAGAGATAAGATGTGTTGTTTAAAAAGTAAAAACTATTAGGAGAGGTACTGTGAGAGTTCAGAGGAGGGAGATAATACTTTGGGATGGGCAGGACTTAACTATAATTCATATTTTATAGTTTAATGCTTTTTGAACAGTTGCAGGCATAAGCAAAAGTAGTTGCATGTTGTGTAATTAGAAAGTACAGTAAGATTAGGTTTTCAGTACTTAAAGTGCAATGTTCCTTATTAATGCAGTTCTGTGACCTAATAAATCTGTGGGATTTCAGCTCTATTTCTAGCTTTGGTTGACTGGCAGCATAAAGCAGATGCATTCCAATAACTTTTGTATAATATACCCTCAAATTCAGTGCTAATTAACACCTAAAATGGAAGATAAAACAATATGGAGGTTTGTATAGCAGAAATAGAGATGGCTATTCCCTCTGCATGTTGTAAAATCTGTTTCTGTTAATGTCATTGTCATACATTCAGAACACTATGAAGTTAATGTATTGATTATTAAGTGTTGTGTTCACTACAGTACATGGTGCTTTCTTTTTGGGAATCCATGGGGGAAATTGCATTTCTGATTATTAATATGAAATGAATGACAGTGATTCTTTATAGTATCTTCTACCCTTTCTTTTTTTTTTAAGCGTTTAGTTCCTTCACTTTTGAGAACCTGAAACAGAGCCAGTTACTTTGATTGGACTGTTACTACATATTAAGTGATTGTGCTAATGTAAGGGAAGAGGATTTGATATTAGGCACTATACAAACTTAAGTTGTCAATTTCTGTACTAAGTGTTAAATTTTAATTGAGGTTTTATGATGTCACATTAATGTTTAGCAAAGAAAACAAAACTTTTGAAATACAACTTTAAAAAACTTTACAGATTCAAGATGGAAAAGGTGATGTGACCATTACAAATGATGGTGCCACAATTCTGAAACAAATGCAAGTTTTACATCCAGCAGCCAGAATGGTAAGTATAATTTTAGTTGATATGTGTGTGTGTTTTAATGTTTGCTAAGCAATACGTGTTATTTGATCACAAGATATTTAAACATGGTGAAATTTTTTTTTCCTTATGCTAAACAGGTATATATTTAGGACACATTGTGTGCCTGGCAATGTGCCCTTCATTGTGGGGGTATTGATAAAACATGAATTGCCTTGTACACGGGAATGTGCCATACAGTTGGAGCAGATATAAACTTGTACTGTTTTAGTACAGATGATTAGTTCAGGGAGTATTAAATGGAAGAGATAAAATAATTTGAATTGTGCACAAAGTAAATCATGTGTCTAAACTTTGTTTTAAAAAAAAATTACCAGTTCACTCAGGATCATAATAATGATACTGGTGTCAACTGAGAAGTCACCATATCAGCAAAACAATTGTTGTAGAAAGAAATTCCTGCCAGAGTACCTTTTAATTACGTAAAGATTACATTAAAGGTGAGTCAGTATCTTGGATACTCGATGAATGCAGGTGGCTGAAAGATGCACTTACAGAGAAGTAGATTTGTGAACAATGGTGTATGTTTATGAATGAAGGTTGTGCTGCTACAAAAAGGAGCAAAGTCGTGAGGCATGCAATAATGTGAATGAGCATGTGGGACATTTGGTCAGACAAAATAAGCCAGAAACAAAAGAACAACAACGGTATGGTCACCTTTAGAAATTGCTTACAGGAAAACAGGGGCCTAGATTGTAAGCTTTTAGAGCAGACACATTAAGGCCAGAGTGGTGATTATTATTTCTGAATTTTGAGAGGCAGTTTTATATATATAACCTGATATTTAGGGATAAGAACAAAGCCAAACAGGTTGTGGGTAAAGTAATTCAGAACATAGGGGTAAGGAAGACAGTGTCTATATTTTAGAACTACACATATTCTTGGAGACCAGTGGAAGAACGATTTATTTGGTCTGGAAATGAAATTTTCTGTCGTGCATAATCTAATTCAACCTCTCTGTATAGCTCATTTGAATCGCTGAAACACAGGGAACACAGAATAAGAAAGAGGTCCTTTAATCCTGTGTAGATTATTGTAATGCCTGGAAGCATCCTAGCATGTATCAAGCAGATAATCAAAAAGTATTGGCAAGTCCCCTGAGGGAGGGAAGAAAGAATATGGAACTATTAAACTTTATCATCAAGGAATCCCCTGATACTGTGCCAAACTTTAGGGACACCCAAATCAATAGGCAGTGCCCTCAGTCATGAAGCTTACTCTTGTGAAGCTTATGTAGGTAGTGGAGAAGCTTAGACTACCTATAGGCATGCCTGAGAGTTACTTCTGGAGGACCTCTTTTGTTGCTCAGATGTGGCCTCAGTGTCTCTAAGCCTAACTCTGCAAGTGAAATCGTTGCCCTCCCCCCATGTGGGCATGACATCTAGGGGTGAAAGTCTCCCTGGTGACGTGGGAGATGACTCCCAGGGATGAATCCAGATCTGGCACCATGGGATCAACAACTCCATCCTGACCAAAATGGGGAAAAGAAGTGTAATTAATAAAGTGTCAGTGGTAGAGAGAGTTCAAATAGTGCCAAGAGGCTACTCTGGAGGTTGTTCTTAGCAAGCTTCAGTTAGACCTTGCTACCTATCATAATCTGCCAGCCCCCAACCAG
>PVIY010059356.1:0-12073 GCA_004026745.1 Myrmecophaga tridactyla | reverse complement strand
TTTTTCACGGAACCCACCCAAGACAGACGTGAACAGTGGGAATCCCAAAATGGTAGAATTATAGAAAGCTATTTTCTCCTTTTTGCTTATCTGCATTTTCAAATTTTCAACAATAAACACTTATTACTTCTGGAATAAAAGCTATATATGCATACATTCATATGTGTTTATATAAAGTTTCTTTGAGTTACTTAGTTACAGGGAGAGTAGCCATTTTGATGTGATCTACAACAAACAACATGAAAAGAAGACAAAATCAGTACAAATAGGTTAAATCTATAAATGCAAAAAAAAAAAATTTGGTTCATTTTAACCAAAGAAAAAAAATTCTAGAACAATGGTTTATTAAACCTGACTCAGAAAATGCTTATGAAATATGTATACCATTGTTCAAATTAAGGAAATTACACTCTCCTAGAACTGTTTTAAAACTCTTCTCATAAAGAAGACACCAGGAACAGGTAGATTTGCAATGAGATCTATCAACCTTTCAGAGGACAAATAATTTTTGAGCTGCATATGGCCTAAAGGAATTCTTACATGCTATTTTAGGGAGTTTAAATTGATATACCATTTGAAAAAGAATTTGATATTTCTCCAGTTTTTGTCTATTTTTAAGTTGTTGGGTTTTTTTCTTGTTGAACGCTGGACTAGGAAGAGCTGCCACCTGTTTTGTAAATGAGGTGTTGTTGGAACACAGGCATGCTAATTGGTTTATGTGTTCTCTGTGGTTGCTTTCACACATCATGGCAGAGTTGAGAAGTTGCTCCAGAGACAAAGATTCACAAAGTCTAAAATATTTACTATTTGGCCCTTTAGAGAGTTTGCTGTTAGTTTGGTATGACTTAAAAAAAAAAAACCAGCTTTCTCCAGCATTCCTCGTCACCAGTTTCTAATCTCCAGAGACAGCCATGCTTCATTCTGTTAGCAAAGTCATTTGATATTCATTTTATAACTCAGAATGAATAACTCTTGTTAGGCACAGGGTCATTAAGGATTCCACATGAGACAGCAAGTTAAAGATTTGTAGATTTATTGAAGGAATAAAGCAGGGAGGAAGCAGGTGGGAAAGTGAGAGGGAGAAATCAGATAGGAGCCTGAAATTGGCTCCTGCCTGGGTAGCCAGCAGAGAGAAAGAGAAAATGTCTCTAGCCCTTTGTTCTGGGAGCTGTGCTTTAAAGGGACAGTGATGCCAGGAGGGGAGGGAGCCCAGTAGGTGGTGTGTTGTTTTCCTGACTGGTTGGAGGCTTGTAACAGTTTTATATCTGGATCCTTGGACCTGCCAAGGATGCTGAGGAGGGATGCTGTTAGGGGCTCTGCATCAAGGGTTCTTTTGCTCTTAGAATTTTCTTTCTGAGACCTAACAAATCTCAGGCAAATACATCTTATGTGCTTACAGGAAATGGCCACCAGTGTTTTTCAGGAATAGTGAGCACCAAGCAGATATGCCTGTTACAGTGCTATTCTATTTAAATTGGGGGTGGGTGAAAGGTATTTACTCTATTATTCATTGTACATGTTAAAAGTATTTTTTTATAGTAATGCTCATGTTAATAAAAACTAATAAGTAAAACTTGTAAATGTTCCCTGGATGGCCATTTTATTTCCTTAGAGATATTTATTAAAATGTGGACTTCATAATATGTGTTCTTTTTCACTGACATTCTGCCCTCTTGCCACTGTGGGTCACAGACACCCTGGCGTCATTGGGCCCCAATTCATTCTTTGAACAGGTTGGCCTTTCATGGCAGGAGGGCTGTTATAATTCAGTTTAAATATGGTTATTTATGTGGCAGCAGGAACTGATTTGCAAAAACTCTTTGGACAGTAGATTTTAGGAAAACAGTATGGTGTGAAATTCAACTTAATTTATGTGTCTGTTTTTTTGGATTGAATGGATCATTTTTGTATAATAAGATTTTGACATTTGGGGTTTCAGAGGTCATATGTCATGGGGTAAGACAACTTTTGGATTATAAATAATTCAAATCCCAATTATGCTATCCCAAGTAGGAGCAGTTCTGTAAACTCCTCCTTTATGTGGCCAGTGTTAGGTTATTAAGCCAAAGACATCACGAATTGTGTTTATGAAGCAGGGTCACTCCGTTGACCATTCAAGACAGCCATACCTGAAAACTGACTACACACTGCAGGGAAATACAGTGCAGGTGGACTCAAGGAGCACACTTCCACAACTCAATAACTATCCCCTGCAATTGCTAATCCTGTATTTACTAAAAATGTTTCTACCTTGTTCAACATGGATTTTTGCATTAATTTTTTAAACTTTTTTATTGCATGGTATAACATATGTACAAAGCAAAGAAACAAAAAAAGCAATAGTTTTCAGAACACTCTTCATCAAGTTGTTACAGGAAAGATCCCAGAGTTTGTCATGGGCTACCATATGATTCTCTCAGGTTTTTCTCTTCTAGCTGCTCCAGTGTATAGGAGGCTAGAAGGCTAAATAATTTTTTATCACCACAATCAACTTTTTTTCCTTCTTTTTTGTGAAAAACAACATATATATATACAAAGCAATAAATATCAAGGCACAGCACAACATTTAGTTGTAGAACATATTTCAGAGTTTGACATGGGTTACAATTCCACAATTTTAGGTTTTTGCTCTTTTTTTTTTTTTGCATGGGCAGGCACTGGGAATTGAACCCGGGTCTCTGGTATAGCAGGCAAGAACTCTGCCTGCTGAGCCACCATGGCCTGCCCAATTTTAGGTTTCTAATTCTAACTGCTCTAAAATACTGGAGACTAAAAGAGATACCAATTTAATGATTTGGCAATCATATTCATTTGTTAAATCCTATCTTCTCTGTATAAGTCCACCATCACCTTTGATCTTTCTATCCCTCTCTTTAGGGAGGTTTGGGCTATGGCCGTTCTAACTTTTTCATGTTGGAAGGATCTGTCACTAATATAGAGAAGGGAGGTGGAACTATCTGATGTTCTGGAGAGTCTGTGCCCTCTAGGTTTCAGGACTTATCTGGACCAGGGACCCATCTGGAGGTTGTTGGTTTCTGGAAAGTTACTCTAGTGCATGGAACCCTTATGGAATCTTATATATTGCCCCAGGTGTTCTTTAGGATATGCTGGAATGGTCCTGGTTGGGGTTGGCAAGTTTTGATAGGTAGCAAGGTCTAAATGAAGCTTGCTTAACAGCAACCTCCAGAGTAGCCTCTTGACTCAATTTGAACTCTCTCTGCCACTGATACTTTATTAATTGCACCTCTTTTCCCTCTTTTGGTCAGGATGGACTCAATTTGAACTCTCTCTGCCACTGATACTTTATTAATTGCACCTCTTTTCCCTCTTTTGGTCAGGATGGAATTATTGATCCCATGGTGCCAGGGCCGGATTCATTCCAGGGAGACTCACCCCTGGGTATCATGTCCCACATGGGGGGAGGACAATGATTTAATTTTTTTTTTTAAATTTCATTCAAATAATATTTATCTTGACCACCTAATGAATAGATAAACAAAATGTGGTACACACATACAATGCAATATTATTCAGTCATTAAAAGGAATGAAGTTCTGATACATGCTAGAACATGGAACCACATACAAAAGGACAAATGTTGTATGATCTCAATTATAGGAGATAAGAATAAGTAAGTTCATAGACACAGAAAGCAGATCACAGGTTACCAGAGGCCAAGGATGGGAGGAGCTCTGAGTGGGTAGTTATTACTTAGTGAGTGTAGTTGCAGTTTGAAGTGATGACAAAATTTGGGTATTTCATATTGATGATAGTAGCCCAATATTGTGAAAGAAATAATACTAATTGTACACTTGAAAGAAGTTAAAATGGGAAATGTTGAGTTGTATATATGTTACTGTAACCGAGAAGTTAGGATTTAAGGGAAGATTATGGTTGGTGAATCATTATAAGGATATTCTTTTATCTTTATAAAAGATTACTTTTATAAGTAATTACTTTTATAAGTACTTTTTGTAAGTACAATTACTCCCCATAATTGGAGTAGACAGAGAGAGATACCTGACATATTTGAGCTGTAATTTAACTGCAATGATCTTTGATGATGATAGCCTTTATCTCATACCGTTGAAATTGTAAAAACCTTGTGACTGACCCTCAGTTGTGCCCATTTTATCCAATTTTTTGACCTTGGAGTCTTGTGATCACTAAAAATAGCCCATAATGTTTATTAATGAAGAGTCTTGAGCCAGACCAGAACTAACCCACCCCAAGTCCAAAGTTGTGTTGATAATCAAAGGTGGATCCAACCCAAATTCGCCCGACCTGCAGAGCGGCTTAGACTTTAACCTGTAATCACCTACACCTCATTATTACACTAAAAGTCATGCCCATCATCATAGTGAGGCTGCCATTTCCTTACCTGCATTCTGGGACTAAGCATGTAATCAATCTGAGCGTGCTTAATAATCAGATCACCTCTAATTACATCAGCTGGGACCATCATATGCATTACCCTAAAACCTGCCCATCTTTCAATACTATAAAACTATTCAAGTAACTGTCACTCAGGGGGAAAGATTACTGGCCACCAGCCACTCTCCTGCTTTGTGCCTAGCAATATATTCATTTTCTCTTTGAAACCCCAGTGGCCCAGGAATTGGTTATTGATCACATCAGGCAGAGAACACACCACCTTTGTCTGATAACGTTACTATAGTAAAAAGTTAAAATATAGGGCAGCTGCCGTGGCTCAGCAGGCAGAGCTCCGACCTGCCGTGCTGGAGGTCTGGAGTTCAATCCCTGGTGCCTCCTGCCCATATGCAAATTTAAAAAATATATATATTATTTATTTTGATTATTGAATTTTGGGGCCCTCCATTAAATTTTGAGCCCAGGCAAGTTGCCTCTTTGCCTCACCCTTTTGCTAGCTCTGATTGGGAGTCACAAGGTACTAGTACCCAACTCTCACCTGATCCTGCTAAAGCAGCCATGGCCACAAGAGAAAGGTGGGAGGCCAGGAAGCATGGTATTCTCCCCAAACACTGGGTCCAAAATAGATTAATTGTAGAGGCTTGTTCATCTGAACACAAGTGGAATATCAGCCAAGGAGATTTAACAAGTCACTCTGAGAACTTCTGGGGAAGATAGCAGAGTAGGGAACTTCAGGATTCATTCCTCCCCCAAAGCAGCTGGTGGACAGGCAGAGACTGTCTGAAACAACCATTCTCAGGCTCTGGAGGCCAGGAGAGTAATTTACAGTCTGCAGGGAAGAAGAGGAAAGGAATGAGTAACTGCAGTAAAGAACTGTGAGTAGCTAGCTCCGCGGCAGCTGTAGATACCCATCCTCTACTCTCTGAGGAAGGCCACCTTGGGGCCTGATCCCTGGCTGGCTGTGGTGGATAGAGAGGGACGTGGAAGTCCTCGTCCCTAAGAACATGAGTGAGGTTGGGGGGGGGGGCGGTGCATAGCCAAGCACTGGTCATGACATTTGATCAACTTTTGATCGGCAAGTTCAGATCCCTGGGTCCTGGCTCTGAGCTGCTGTTTCAGCCCACCCTAGACAGGGATGGCTGCAGCCATTGTTTCAACTCTGCCTCTGTCCGTGGTGATTTAAAGACACAGTGCCTCCTTAGGGCTATGGAGAACACTTCCCTGAAGGGTGGCCAGGAAAGCGCAACTTCAGGGATTTGTCAGAGGCTTTTGGCCACTTTTTGACTGTCTCTCCTTGGAACTGGTCTTTGCCCCCTTCATGGGTTTCTGGCCTTGTTTTGGCTGGGAAATATTGACTTGGGAAAATTCTCTCTTGGGTGACCCTGCTCCCAGAATTTGCCCTCCAGGCAAATGCAGCTAGCAACAATGAAAGGAGTGTAAAAAAAAGCTATACGGGCAAGACAAAAACAAACAGAACAGAAGAAAGGAAAGTTTTTCCTGGGGGGTAAAACAATTGCACAAACACTGCTATCTTAAAAATTGTACTGCATATCCAGAGCCAGAACCAGATGAAAAAGAGAGATTTGCACACTGATGTTCATAGCAGTATTATTCACAGTTTCTAAAAGATGAAAGCCACTGATGAAGGAATAAATAAAATGCGAAATATACATACAGCAGATTATCATTCATCAATGAAGTCCTGATGCATGCAACAACATGGAAGAACTTTGAGGACATTATATTTAGTGAAACAAGCCAGACACAAAAGGACAAATATTATATGATCTCACTGATATGAACTAATTATAATAAACAAACACATAGAGTTAAAATCTAGAATATAGGTTACCAGGGGATAGATAGAATGGAGGTAGAGAATGGGGGAATAATGCTTACTTTGGGCAGAATTTCTATTTCAATTTATTCTAAATGTTTAGAAATAGAGAGTGGTGATGGTAACACTTTAGTGTGAGTGTAATTAACAGTGCTAAATTATGATTGTGAATGTGATTGAAAGGGGGAAGTTTTGGGTTATGTATGTTACTAGAAGGAAAGTTAGAAGATAAACCATGGGACTGTACACTGTTGTAGACAATGGACTATGGATATTAGTACAAATACAAAAATGTTCCTACATGAATTATAACAAATGTACAACACTATTAAAAGGTGGTAAGAATAAGGTGGTATTTTGGGAAAATATGCCTCATGTAAACCATGGACTATCATTAGTACTATTTTATATTCTTTCATCAGTTGTAACAAAGTTACCACACTAATGCAAAGTTTCAACTATAGGAGAGTATATGGAGACATTGTAATTTTTTACATGACTTTTCTGTTAACCTCCAACTTCTCTAACTAAAAAAAATAACAATAATTTTAAAAATCAGGTTAAAGGACAGACCCAGACACAAAGTACAAAATATTGTGTGATTCCATTTATATAAAATGTAAATATAAATAAATCTATTTCTATTTAGGTTAGTGGTTATGTAGGGCTGGGGAAAGATAGAGAGATTGAGAGGTGACTACTAAGAGGTATGGGGCGTTTCCTTTTGGAGTAATAAAAATGTTCCAAAATTGATTGTGGTGATGAAGGCATAACTCTGTGATTATACTAAAGGTCATTAAAGGTACAATTTTGATGGATTCTATGGTGTGTGAATATATCTCAATAAAACTGCTTTTAAAAAAAATTCTGTTCAAGAGGATGGGCTGCTGGGGTTGAGGTCAGCCTAAGAGCAAAAGATTATGGGATATACACTGCAGGACAGAAGGTGGAGGAGACCTCCTGAAGTACAAGTCAGAGGGGCAGACAAGTCAAAGGCCCCTACTTTGCTGCCTTCTACCTCATCCTTCAACCCTGGAGAAATTAAGCAAGAATGTTTATCGGACACTCTTCCCTGAAGTCTATTGATCTACCTGCTGCCAGGTTCTAGAATGGGCATGGAGTAGGAAGAAATCCTACCTTTAATGAAAAGGAAAGTATTCTTTAATATTGAGGAGACATTACTAAATACTGAACTAAGGGTATGACTGTGAGATTAAAATGACCTGAGGACTCAAGGCCATGTTGCAAAACTCCAGGGGGCATCGTTCCTATTGTAATTTATATGGGGCTGGGCTCCACAAGATCCCATTTACAAAGATTAACTGCAAATGGTGCCACCATAGTTGTGCAATTCAGAGACCCTGATTGAACATTTTAGTACTTGAATGGCAAGAAAAATCAAGGGACTACCTAGATTTTTATGTACACACAGAAGAAAAATTCCTCCCTGTGAAAGATTTTAAAATACAAAAATAAAGTTGCATTTCAGTTAAGTACATAAAATTGTGCTTACCTTATGGGTATGGAAGGATGGATGCTGAATAGATGATGGATGCATGGATAGACAAATAAATAGTAAAAAGCCAATATAAGTTACTGAAGAGAATGAATCTATTAAATAGTCTGTCTCCTTAATAGAGAGATGATTTAAGGGGCAAATTCCTATTGGAGAGCTAGAAACATTCCCTGGGGGCAAATTTCAATGTATTATTCACTGACATTGTTTATGTTATGACATTGTTAGGAATTTATCTGCATTTCAAATGTGCTCCCCCATAAAGATGAGCTAGCTGAAAAGAGAAAACTGTACCCTGATGCCCTTGGGAGAGCCAGCACACATCTGACACAGCTGGCATCTATTATCTTGTTTTCTAAACCAGTCTGTGACACTTACCTAGGATGTTCCCACATTTGTGTGGTTCTGTTTTCTGCAATCTCACCACCACCATCTTAGTTTCAGGTCCCATTTCTCTACAAGATTGCAGTAATCTCTGATTAGCCTTTTCTTCCAGACTGTTTCAAATCCATCCTACATTTGGTGCCAAATTAAGCCTTCTAAAATAACAAATGTGATTAAGTGTACCTATGTGTTTGTCTATATGTGTGTGTGTGTCTTTATACATGTATATGCAAAAACATGTACATACCTATGGCATGTATTTGTGTACATGTGTGCATATTTAAAACTGGAAGAATGATACCCAAACATTATGGTGATTATGTCCAGTGGGTGGGATTATGAATACTTGAACAAACTTCTTCTTTATGTCTTTTTAAATGTTCTAATTTGCTTATGTTGAGTGCTCATAAACCCATAAGTTTTAAAAATTACTTAAAATGTAGAAGAATTTTCAATGAAATTGGAAAACATTGATATGGTTGTTAAAAGTGTTCACAAAGCAACGTACATTGTATGAGCCAATCTATTTGTACAAGCTGTACATTTTATTCAAATGGTATGTGTGTATATACCTAACAAATGTTAGTACTGTTTATCTTGGTTGGTGAGAACTTGGGTGATTTTTCCTGTCTTTTGTGCATGGCTATATTATCAAAATTGTCTGCAATGACCATGTCTATATATGGTAGTCATCCCACTAAGTGTAATTCTCTATAGTATAGAACTAAAACTATGCGTAAAAGTTATAGCAAATCCAAGTGGTTCATTATCTCAAATCAGTAATATTTTCATGATTTCCTCAGTATTACTTCCGCCCTGCCTAAAATGTAGCATTTAGTTGGCAATATTTGTCTTTCACTCTGAAATAAAATTTATTTCATTTCATCAAGTATCCTGCTGTGCTAGTTTAAAACTGTTATGTACCCCCCAAAAGCCATGCTCTTTATTTTTTTCTTTATATATGCTGCATGATAGGGGTCACATTTCATTCTTTGTCCATGTGACTATCTCATTATTGCAGCACCGTTTTTAAAATTTCTCTTTTTTTGGTGGGTGCTGATGGTAGGAGTACATGGGCTGAAGATTGAAAGCCATTCTCCTTTAATCTAATCTTGTGCCTGCAGACTTATTGTGGGTAGGATCTCTTGATTAAGGTTGTTTCCATGGAGATGTGATCTGTCCATTCAAGGTGGGTCTTGATTAGCATGCAATGAGTTTAAAACTCATAAAGTTTAAACCCACAAAAAGGTTCCAGATAATGTAATGAAAAAGGGTCATGATGGTGACATTAGAGAAGCAAGGAAAACTTAGCCCAGGCTAGAGGGAAGGAGTGAGTATCAAGGAATACTTGTTGTAAAGGTAATCTGTGTGGAGTCTTTAAGGCTGAGTGGATGCTAGGCAGGCAGAGCATGGGATAGGAGGTAGGAGTTCCAGACAGAGAAAAGAGGATGCACAAAGACGCAAATGTGTGAGAGATCACAGCACGTGGGGTAGGGAAAGAGTAGCAGGAAGTGGCCAAGAGGAGTAAACACTTTGGAATTTTGTGCTGATGGCAACAGAGAGTCACTGGATGATATTAAGCAATGACCCGACATGGTCAGATTTGCATTTTATGAATTTGATCTATGGATGAAATGGATAATAGGAGACTTGAAGAGGGGAAAGCCACTTAGGAGATTATAACGCAAGTGAGAAATAATGAGTGTTTGGGAATGTAAAGAGGAGGGAGTATATTTAAGCAGTATTAATGAGTAAAATTTTAACTTGATTTGGTGATAAAATAGAATGCAGAGGGTGAGGGAGAGAGAAGATTTTACACTGATTCTTTGGTTTCTGGCTTAGGAAACTGAGTGGCAGTATCATTCACCAACAGGAAGTGGAAGGGAAGAATGACTTTAGGGGCAAAGTTAAGCTTCTTTTCAGTTGGGTGGAGTTTGAGATGCTAAAGAGTAGGCATGCAGAGGTAGCTGGTAAGGAATATGTACCTGGTAAGAGAGAGATTTGCATTGGCTCTCTAAATCGTTGAGTCATATAGATGGAAATCAAAGACATGGGCATGGAAAATTTGGCCCACAAAGATTCTGTAGAATGAAAAGAGATCTGAAGGCATGTTACAATTTTAACATGTAAGTTACCTGTTGAAGAAGAGTTTGGATTTGGCAATTAAAAATTCTTCAATGAGGGTAGGTAATGGTGGCTTAGTGGCAGAATTCTCACTTGCCATGCTGGAGACCCAGGTTCAATTCCTGGTGCCTGTTCATGCAAAAATAAATAAGTAATCAATGACCTTAATGAGTAGTTTCAGTACAGTGGGGAATATGAAAACTATATTGTAGAAGAATGAGGCACTAATGGAAGCTCAATATATGGAAATAAGAAATGTAGATTTTTTTCAGGAAGTCTGGCTGTGAATGCAAGGAAAAAACTTGAGTAGGTTGCAGAAATATCAATAGAATCCAGGTAGAGGGTTCTTTTCATTTCTTATGAAAGTAGAGACTTCATCATCTTGATGTGGAGGTAAGATCCCCCTCCCACCCAAATAAGAAAATAAATAAAACAGAAAGAAACAGGAGACTCGAAGATACAGGAATGTGTGTAGAAGAAAGCAGTACTTGAAAGAGAGCAAACACATATCTGATTGTGGAGAAGAAAAGAATTTATTCATGATCTTGCAAGAACAGTTACTCAAGCAAAAAAGTGGCACCAAGCAATAGAGTGCCACAGGTTTTATGACCTAAGCTTAGCATGCAGGTCCATCCCGTTTCCCTACTGATTGGACATTCCAGAGGTTACAGCCTATCTGGATAGTCTAACTAATTAAAATTTCCTACTGAAGATTCCCACTTTTGATTACACTTTACATTTCAGTGATCTTGGCCATTATTTATTTAAACTTGTTTCTACCTATATAAGGATTTGGCACTAATTCTAAGCTTGCATCAGAGACACTCTCCTTTCCCTACTTGCAAGACCAGTTTGAGCTACCCTGGAGCCCTTTTTTTTAAGTAAGGTCTGTTCCTCTTGTCCTGTGCCATCTTGTATGAAAGCTATCTTAATTTTATTCTTACAGGTGGAAATGGAAGAGGTGGGGTTTATGGTGGAATGTGATTAAAAGAGAAGAAAAAAAATTTTTTTGAGCACAAATTAGAAATTAGTCTTGGAAGGAAGAAGATTCAATTTTCCTAGATCTCAGCTTGAAAATTACTACTCCCAAACAGCTTTGGCCACCGGCAGAGTTTCTGTTAGGGGATTTAGGTCCATACTGTAACCCCACTCTCTCTCACTCTCTCTATATATATCCACATCTTAGCATACTATTATAATTTCAAGTCTTCTCTTTTCTCAACTGAAACTATAAAAGTTCATTTTCCTATCTGTAGAATTTATCACAGTGCCTAGGTCATGGAGCAAAGTCAAATACATGCTGAATGAATAAGTGGGTGAAAGAATTAATAAATAGAAATAAGGAAAGTAATAATAGGTAACTTTGTAACTGAGAAAGGATTAAACTGAAGAAGTTGTTGTTGATGGTGTATTTTCCCTGGCAAGTATTGTGTAGGCCATGTGATGAGGGTAAGGAAAAAAGAAAGATATGAGGGTGATTAAAGATACAGCCATTATCATGGATCAGGAGGGAATTGTTTAGGTATAAACAGGTTTGCCAGGCAGTGTGGACAGGCTCAGCTAGGGTTGGAAATCAGGCATGGCCTAGATAATAGCACCTAGATCAGTACAGGAAAAGTGCAAGGGAGTTTTTATTGGCAGCAGAATCCACATCAGATAGAGAAGCTAAATAAACCAAGGGGCATCTCCAATTAGGAGAAAATAGAAGTAACAATTGCTTGAAGTTATCACCAGATAAAGGATTGATCTGTGGGAGGAAATGAAGTAACTGAGAGGATGGAAACTCATGGTCAGAGAGTGGTATGTCAAATTTCACAGAA
>PVIY010059355.1:0-12080 GCA_004026745.1 Myrmecophaga tridactyla | reverse complement strand
TGTGTGGTGGGGGTCAGAGGAGGGTGGCAGTTATATGTACTTGTCCGAGTGGGGCACAAATATGGGAGAGGTCATAATTCTGAACAGGAAATTTGGGGGACTGTATTATATGTTGACTGGAAATGTCGTTTAAGTCGACTGTATTAACAAAATGCAGTTTAAAAGTAACTAAGCATAAAACAGCCACTGCAACCAAAATTATTTCCTTTTCTTGAACTTTTCTGTCGCTAAGGGAAACCTGCCAGTGTGACATGGGTAACTGCTAACAATAATATTCACTATTCTTGACTCAGTATTCCTGATAAAAGTCAATTGTGAACAATAAAGTTCACTATTCTTAACTCAGAACTCTTCATAAAAGTCCTGAAAGGTACATATTATTCCCATTTTACAGATGGAAATATATGGCTCTAAGATTAAAGAGTAAGCATTTTGCCTAATTTATACAGGTAAGTGGCAGAGTTGAGATTTAAATTTAAGTCTCTGGCATACTAAAGGTGAACATGATTGAAAGGAGTTGTATAGACCTATGTGTCCCACTGATTAACACTATAAATATAAATAAATTCTTGCAAGATCTACTTCAAAGGTATGGATCTTGTAAAAGAGTGTATAAGTTCAGAGTATGGGGGCAGGTGGAGTGCTATTGCATGCAGTGGGCTATGTTTAAGGGGAAATCATCAACAGCACCACAGCAACACCAGGGGTAAATAATGGGAGGGGGAGAGGGCAAGAGTTAAGAGGAGATCTAGATTTCCTATTTGGTGAGGTTGTGTTTATTGGTTATCTTTCTGTTGGGAACAATGAAATTATCTAAAATTGAGAGTGTTGATGGACTGTTGACTTTGGACATTATACATGATGCTTGATGAATGGAGGTGGCTAAAGGATGCACTGACTGAGAAGTAGATTGGTTAACGATGGTGTATACATATGATCAAATATTGTGCAGCTACAAAAAGGAACAAAGTTGTGAGGCATGCAATGATGTGAATGAACTCGTGGGACATTTGTGAGGCAAAATAAGCCAGAAACAAAAGAGTGATTATTTTATGGTCTCATTTAGAAAATACTTATAAGAAAACGGGCTTAGATTGTAAACTCTTATAACAGTCACATTTAGTCTTGAGTGGTAATTATTATTTCTGGGTTTTGAGAGGCTGCTTTATATATGTACAACCTGGCATTTAGAGTTAAGAATGAAGTCAATCAGGTCAGGATTAAGGTAATTCTTAATACAAGAGTAAGAAAGACATTGTCTATATTTTAGAACATCATCTATTCTGACAGCAAAGGAAGAAAGGTTTATTTTGTCCATAATCTAAATTTTCTATAACACATAATCTAACTCAACCTGTCTGGATAGATAATTTAAACAACCAAATACAGGGAACCCAGAATAAGAATGAGGACCTTCATATGATCTGGCAATACCATGGCTAGGTATCTACTCAGAGGACATGAAGGCAAAGACACAAATGGACATTTGCACACCAATGTTTACAGCAGCATTATTTACAATTGCCAAGAGATGGAAACAGCCAAAATGTCCATCAACAGATGAGTGGCTAAACAAGCTGTGGTATATACATACGATGGAATATTATGCAGTTGTAAGACAGAATAAAGTTATAAATTATGTAACAATATGGATGGACTTTGAGGACATTATGCTTAGTGAGATTAGCCAGAAACCAAAGAACAAATACTATATGGTCTCAGTGATATGAACTAAGGTTAGTGAATGAACTTGGAGAATTTCAGTTAAGAACAGAGATCATCAGGAGATAGAAATAGGGTAGATACTGGGTAATTGGAGCTGAAGGGATACAGATTGTGCAACAGCACTGATTGTAAAAATTCAGAAATGGATAGCACAATACTACCTGACTGTAGTACGATAATATTAGAACACTGAATGAAGCTGAATGTGAGAATGATAGAGAGGAGGGCTGGGGGCACAAGTGAAATAAGAAGGAAAGATATACGATAAAGAATGAGATGGTATAATCTAGGAATGCCTAGAGTATATTATGATAGTGACTAAATGTACAAATAAAAAATTGTTTTTGCATGAGGAAGAACAAAGGAATGTCAATATTGCAGGGTGTTGAAAATAGATGGTAATTCATATTTTAAAACTTTAACTTATGTGTGAGACTAAAGCAAAAAATATTTATTAGGTACAAAATTTATATTTTGACTAGTGCATTTCCTAATATAACTTATGTGGACAGTTTAATTGAACACCATAAGTACATGGAACCTTGAGGAGGGCATGAAATTTTTGTAGTTTTGTCCAGAGTGATGCCTCCATAAATCCCGGAGTGATTTGAACAATGAATTAAAAAGTATTTGCAAAGTCCCCTTGGGGGAATGGCAAGAAAGGGAGAAAATTCAACTTCCCCACGTGGAGAATTCCTGATAGTCTCACAAGCAGTGGGGACAACCAAAGCAATAGGCCAAGCCCTCAATCTTGTCCATTCAAAACTTATCCCCACAAAGGATAGGCTAAGCCTACTTAAAATTAGGCCTAAAAGTCACCCCCAGAGAACCTCTTTTGTTTCTCAGATGTGGCCTCTCTCTCTCTCTCTCAGACAACACGACAAGCAAACTCACTGCCCTCCCTCTCTGCTTTGTAGTCCTGCAGCATTCCCTACTCTCTCTGAATCTCTAGCTTTCTCCAAAATGTTTCCTCTTTTATAGGATTCCAGTAAACCAATCAAGACCCACCCAAATGGGTGGAGACTTGCCCCCTCTAATCCATTTTAACAACCACTCTTGACTGAGTTACATCTCCAGGGAGATGATGTAATTACATACAGTATTGAATAGGGATTATTCTGCCTTTATGAAATGGGATTTTGATTAAAACATGGCTTTTCAAGGGTACATAGATCCTTTCAAACCAGCACAGGGGAAGAGAGAAATAAGACAAAATAAAGTGTCAATGGCTGAGAGATTTCAAACAGAGTCAAGAGATTATCCTTGAGGTTATTCTTATGCATTATATAGATATCACCTTTTTAGTTAAGGTGTATTGGAGAGGCTTGAGGGAAGTGCCTGAAAATGTAGAGCTGTGTTCTAGTAGCCATGTTTCTTGAAGATGATTGTATAATGAAATAGCTTTTGCAATGTGACTGTGTGATTGTGAAAACCTTGTGTCTGATGCTCCTTTTATCTACAGTATGGACAGATGAGTAAAGCATATGGATTGAAAATAAATAAATAATAGGGGAAACAAATGTTAAAATAAATTTAATAGACTGAAATGCTAGTGATCAATGAAAGGGAGTGATAAGGGATATAGAAACAAATAGGGGAAACAAAGGCTAAAATATATTGGGTAGATGAAAATACTAGCAATCAATGAGAGGGAGGGGTATGCAGTATGGTATATATGAGCTCTTTTCATTTTTCTTTTTATTTCTTTTTCTGAATTGATGCAAACATTCTAAGAAATGATCATGGTGATGAATATATAACTATATAACTATGTGATGATTTTGTGAGTTATTGATTATATACCAAGAATGGGATGATCATATATGTTAAGAATGTTCATGTTTGTATGTCGTTATGTTTAAAAAAAACTTTTTAAAAAGCTTTAATGTAATGCCTGGATATATCCCAGAGTATATTAAGCAGATAACCAAAAAGTATTGGCAAAATCCCTTGAGAGATGGGAGAAAAATATGGAACTATTACACTTTACCACAGAGAAACCCGAGATACTGTGTCAAACATTAGGGACACCCAAACCAATAGGTCAAGCCCTTGATCATGAGGCTTGCTTTTGTGAAGCTTAATGTAGGTAGCAGAAATGCCTATAGGCATGCCTAAGAGTTACTGCCGAAGGACCTCTTCTATTGCTCAGATGTGACCTCACTCTCTCTAAGCCCAACTCTGCAAGTGAAATCAACGCCCTCACCCTTATCTGGGACATCATATCCAGGGGTGAAAGTCTCCCTGGTGACGTGGGAGATGATTCCCAGGGATGACTCTGGCCCTGGCACCATGGGATCAACAAGGCCATTCTGACCAAAGAGAGAAAAGAAGTGGAACAAATACAGTATCAGTGGCTGAGAGAGTTCAGATAGAGTCAAGAGGCTGCTCTGGAGGTCACTCTTACCCAAACTTCAGCTACACATCGCTATCTACCATAACTTGTCAAACCCCAACCAAAATCATTCTTGCCAATCCTAAAGAACACCTAGGGTATTATATAAGATTCTAAAAAGCTTCCATGCACTAGGATAACTTTCTAGAAGCCTACAACCTTTAGATGGGTCCCTGGACCAGATAAGTCCTGAAATACAGAGAGTCTAGCCTCTCCAGAACATCAACTAGTTCCATCCCCCTATCCCATATCATCAACAGCTCCTTCCAAAATGAAAAAGTTAGAATGGCCATAGGCCAAATACCCCTAAAGAGTGGGAGAAAGATCAAAGGTGATGGTGGAGTCATACAGAGAAGCTAGGGTTTAACAAACAAGCATGATTGCAGAATCATTATATTGATATTTCTTAAGTCTCCAAGTTCTTAGAGCAGCTAGAAGTAGAAACCTAAAATTGTGTAATTGTAACCCATAACAAACTCTGGAATCTGTTCTACAACAAATTGTTGTGATGTGTTTTGAAATTTATTGCTTTATTTTTTTTTTTGGGGGGAAGGGTGGTGGTGGTGCACGGTCCAGGAATTGAACCCGGGTCTCTCAGATGAAAGGCAAGCTGAACCACCCGTCCACCCAAAATTTATTGCTTTTTAGTATATATGTTATTTTTCACAAAAAAGAAAAAAATTTCTTCTAGCCTCCAGTGTTTTGGAGTAGCTAGAAGGAAAAATCTGAAATAATGGAAAGGTAGCTCATAACCAACTCTGAAATCAGTTCTGTATCTACTTATTGAAGTGTACTTTGAAAATCATTGCTTTTTTTTCTTTTCTTTGTATATATGTTATATTTAACAATAGAAAACATTTTTTTAAAAAAAATTAGAATGGGGGGCGTTGTGACGGTGGCTCAGTGGCAAAATCCTCCCCTGCTATGCCGGAGACCCAGGTTCATTTCCCCGTACCTGCCCATGTGATAAATAAATAAATAAATAGAATGGGCATAACCCAAATATCCCTGAAGATTGGGAGAAGGATCAAAGAAGAAGGAGGGGGTGGGCCACGGTGGCTCGGCAGGTAAGAACACTTGCCTGCTGTGCCCAAGGACCCGGGTTCGATTCCTGGTGCCTGCCCACGTTAAAAAAAATTAAAAAAAAAATTTAAAAAAAAAAAGGAGGAGGAATTATAACAGCAAAGTTTGGATTTAACAAATGAATATGACTGCTGACTCATTATATTCATATATCTTTTTTAGTCTCCAGTGTCTTGAAGAAGCTAGAAGGAAAAACATGTAATTGTGGAACTTGAGCCTAATACCAAATTTTGAAATCTCTTCTGTAACTACTTGTTACGCTGTACTTTGAAATTTATTGCTTTTTATGTATATATGTTAGATTTTACAATAAAAAATATTTAAAGATGACGTTTGTGTCACCAAAACCCAGTTTTATCCCTTATGAGAAATATAAATGGGGTTAAGAGGGGATTGAGACAACGTCTCATCAATCAGGAGGTGGGAGGAGGGGATTATGAGTAAGGCAGGCTGTTTTCAAGAGTGTCTTTCTCATTACTAAAAAAACAGACATAGAATGTGGTTATACTTTGAGATTTACTAGAAGGGAAAATGGATTGCTTGGGCAGGGAAAAAAAAAATTTTCTTAAGCTGATCCTTCTGCTAACAGAAACCCTGAAATAAGACAGGTGAAATAATTGTTTAATTTTTAATAAAACTGGAGAACTTGGTAAAGGAGGGAAATGGCCTGGGAACAGATGACGATGTGGAGACTCTTGCTCCCAGTTCCAAGGAACACGTGTACCTTCTTTCCCTTCTTTGGTGTCTCCTTCCAGATAGTTGATGGGATTGTGTCATCAGAAACTTGGTTCCAGTTTTAGTTCTTCCACTCCTTGTCCATGTAATTTGGGCAAGGAATTTGAGTTTTGTGTCCCATTGTGGGATGTCGTTGTCAGCAGCAGCATCAATATCATCATCATCATCATCATCATCATCATCATCATCATCATTATCATCATCATCATCGTCATCGTCATCATCATCATCGTCGTCATCATCGTCATCGTCATCATTGTCATCATCGTCATCATCATCATCGTCGTCATCATCATCGTCATCATCGTCAGCAGCAGCATCACTTCATGAAGTTATTGCCAAAATTAAATAACAATCTACACCATGATTTAGTATTTAGCATGGATAGGCACTTCCTCAAGCATTTTGCATGCATGATCAGCAATTATTCATTCATCATATGATTTATTCACTTAAATTATCAGGTATTTTAAGTGCTAACATACAGAGCTAAAAAAAAACAGAGATAATCTATGGCCCTCATGGAGCTTTCATTCCAGTTAGATGAGACACAATAAAATAAATATGTAAAATAATATAGAATGTTAACTGGTGAAAACTTATATGAAGGAAAATAAAGCAGCAACGGGGAAGAAGGAGTGTCAGGTGGAGGGGGGAGTTTCAATTTTAAATTGGGTAGCCAAGGAAAGCCTCACTCAGAAGATGATGTCTGAAGACAGACCTGAAGACGGAAAGAAAGACAACCATGAAAATATGCGACAGAAGAGTAATATCCAGACAAATGGGAGATTGTCAACATTTCCGACACGGAGTTTCTGATGCCCTTTAGCATCACCAGGGACGTCCTGTGGCCTGAATGGAGTAGGAGAGAGTTAAAGAAATGAATGGGGCTGGGGACGCCTGGGAGATCACACAGGAGCTGGAGGGCACGGCTGGGCTTTAGTTTTCACTCTGAAAAGGAGCCTTTAGTGTTTTGAACAAAAGAGTGACGTGATATGACTTCTGTCTTAAGGTCAGTGTGGTAGGAGAGCAAGAATGCACACCAGTGCAGGTGTGAGATGACGGTGGCTCGGACCAGAGTGGACGGGGTTGGAAGTCGTGGCCTCACTATGGATATATGTTGTAGGTAGCACCCTCGGTATCTGCTGACCAATTGCATGTGGGATGTGAGACTGAGCAGTCTAAGATTTGGTGCAAGTCTCTCAGGTGATACTGAGGATCACACTTTGCAAAACAATGTTGCAATCTCTTTGAAGGTTCGATTTGTTTTTTGTCTCTTTCGTTCCTCCTTAGAAAGCATGTTGACAGTCTTAATAAATAGTTTTAATGAAAACATATAAAATGAACACATTTTCAGGAAAACTTTTATATAAGCAAATACATGCCTGGTCTTAATACTACTAGTCTATATGTTTTAATTCTTGTTAACAGCAAATTGTGCTTTTTTAAAAATATTTAATAAATAAGCAAATCCTTATATTTCACAGTCTATGCCAGTACTCTCTAACATAGATAAATTTATAGCCACTTGGAGAGAATATTTTTGCAAAGCATCTGATGTCTCTGTCTGGGTTGATATTCAGATACAATGCTTGGTTTTCATGAGCACAAAACTTCCAATTCATAAACAGGTTCAGAGAACATTGAGGGCAATTGTGACCATCTTTTCTGACTAGGAATTGTCAGAAAGTTTTAATGCAAACTGCTTTAATAATTCTTCCATTGTTCTTTTTTACTCTTTAGCTTGTGTCCATGGTTTATATGATGTGAGTAGTCACAAGCTGTTCTGAATGACGGGAAGTAGTTTGAAGTAACTTAGAATGCAATTGTTTGCTTGTCCTTCTTCCTATAGAGATCAAGAGACCAATGGCATTTAAACATTTATATAAAATGGATCAGGCAGTACTGTGACATCAGCTAGTTTATTAAAAATAAAGTACGTTCTAAATTTAGCTTCAACTCATACTGTGTTAAAGCAACTCAGAAAATAATAGTTTCTCCTATACTCCAGACCACATCTGTACTCCCTAAGAGTTCTTTAAGCCATCCTACCCCTCACCAGCATCCCTTGTAAGTACCAGAAGGTCAGACTCATTTCCATCTCTTACTTGGAAAATTGACCAATCCTGATCAAAGTCTTAGTCTTAGAGAAGTAAGAGAGAATGAGAATGAACACTCAGTTCCAACCCATTCATCCATCGACTTCAGAAAATCTCATTGCCTAAAAGCATCTAGGTCAGAATTGCTTCCATTCACCACTCTTGAAGAGACTGGTCTTGAAGAGATAGCTGATTGATTTATTCATTAACTCAAAAAAACATATAGAATATCTGTTTTGTGACAGACCCTGTTCTGTATAATAGGAATGCAGAAGCGGAGGAGAAAAGGAAAGGAAAAAAGCCCCTGCTTTCCAGAAGTTTACATCCTATATTGCTACTTATATTGAAGTAACTTCAACCAAATATTATGAAGACTCAGTGCTACATTTCTCAGTTTTCTTGGGTTTTTCTGTAGCCTCTCCTAACTTAACCATGAATATTTACTTTTCTGAAAAAAAAGAAAAAGCTATTTTTCCTGCCACTTGCTAGCAAAGATTTTTCATGGTTTTAGAAAGAGACATAATTAATGCTTATGTATAACTATAAATCCAAATACATAAATATAAGTATAAACATAGATATAAAAATAGATATGAACAAAACAATTTTTAAAACAAAAAATATATATATATGAATATACATACACACACATAAGTGGTAGGAGTTTAGTCAAGCAATTACAAATTAGGGTTTGAAGTTCAAAAACACATGCCCTAGTCTTGAGGTTTTACTTAAGTAGCCATGTTACCTTGGGTAAATTTATTAATCCCTTTAAATCTCAGTATCCTCATCTGTAAAGTTGGAATTACAATAATACATACTCAAGACTATTTTGATGAGAAAATGTGATAATACGTATTAAGCACTTAGTCCAACTGCCGGCACCAGATCCATATATAATGGTTATTATAATTATGATATCTTTGTTAATTCTGTCTGTTATAGGTGGAAATCAAGAATCTTTCATCTCAATCATATTTTTTAATTTTATAAAAACATCATTCTCAGGGCAGAGCAATGGAGGCTCAGCAGGCAGAATTCTCTCCTGCCATGCTGGAGACCCAGGTTCAATTCCCAGTGCCTGCCCATGAAAAAAAAAAAAAACTGGCAGGAATTCAGCTGAGTGCCTACTGAAGGTCTCTGTCACACATCTACACCCAAGTCTGTTTCACTTGATTCCCCAAAGTAGGTCCCTGGCATACGGCACCTTTTATTTTTGTGTAAAGAAAAGCAACAAAACTCCTATTGTTTTTGCACAAATATATTTTTCTTGTATTTAGCATTTCTCTCTTTCCTTAGATCTAGACCTTAGAAGCTATTTGGGAAGGTTTTTTTTAATTTCCTGCAATGCAATAAGGCAACCAGATAGCCCTAAATATAATTTCAACATTTTTATTATTCTAGATCACCATTAATATAAACCAATTTTTGCTTTGATATTATGGACTTATTTTCCCAGGAACCTGGATAGTCTTATTTACCCTAAACAATATGACTTCAAATAGCTTGAATGCAGTCTTGGTATTGTTTATGATGCTCCAAAGCTTGTCATTTTTCAGTTTTCTGTTATTACATCTAGTCTCACTCCCTCTCCCACCCTTCACCAATATATACCATTGTATGACATTCCACTTTCAAGTTAGAAAAATTTCTTAAGATGAAACAGATTAACACTCCTGCTAAATATGAAAGCTTAACAGAGTAAAAACAAAATTGCCAGTAGCCCCAATTGCGTAGAACATTTTAAAAGACTTGACCTTCATGGTAGATATTTTCCCTAATGGAGAGTCCTCTTTTACTATTCCTAATTCTTGGAACTCTTTGGTAAATCTGCTTATTGGAAAAATATGTTGGCATTTTATTATGTAATATAAAGATGGATTTTTAGCAGTGTTGACTGAATCAAAAGTTAATAATACTCTATTTCTATTTTATATATGCTAAAATTTGCTCAAACTGAGGTCTTCTAATGCTGGGATAAAGTTCAAATTGTAGACCATACACATATGCATCAAAAACTCACAGGTTGTGGGGACAACCACATCAATAGGCCGAGCCCTCAATCTTGGGGTTTGTTCATATGAAACTTATCCCCACGAAGGATAGGCTAAGCCTACTTAAAATTAGGCTTAAAAGTTACCACCAGGGAACCTCTTTTGTTGCTCAGATGTGGCCTCACTCTCTCAACCAACACTGCAAGCAAACTCACTGCTCTCTCCTTCTCTATGTGGGACATGACTCCCAGGGGTGTAAACCTCCCTGGCAGCACAGGACAGAAATCCTAGAATAAGCTGGGACTCAACATCAAGGAACTGAGAAAATCTTCTCGGCCGAAAGGGGAAAGAGTAAAATGAGACAAAATGAAGTGTCACTGGCTGAGAGATTTCAAACAGAGTTGAGAGGTTATCTTGGAGGTTATTTTTATGCATTTTATAGATATCCCCTTTTTAGTTTAAGGTGTATTAGAGAGGCTAGAGGGAAGTGCCTGAAACTGTACAGCGGTGTTCCAATAGCCATGTTTCTTGAATATGAATGTATAATGATACAGCTTTTGCAATGTGACTGTGTGATTGTGAAATCCTTGTGTCTGAAGCTCCTTTTATCTATGACATTGAGTGATGAGTAAAAAATATGGATTAAAAATAAATAAAGAATAGGGGGGAAAAAAACTCACAGGTTGGGTTGCTGGTTAACAATTCAGATTCCCAGTTTCCACCAATAGATATTCTTATCTTGCAGGTTTGATGTCAAACCTGGAATCTTTTATTTAAGAACATTTCTCTAGGATTAAAGGATTTGATGAAAAGCTCAATTTTAATTAGTTGCATGCCATATGTTCAAATTCAACCTTACCTACATCTTTCTAAATATGACCTGTATATACATTCTCTAAATAAATCTCCTTTTATTTAAAATAAGTTTTTTTGAAAGAAAGTCAATTATTGCTCTGCAAAATGAAAGCAGTATCAGTTTCATTGTAGCTGTATTTTATAAGCTGATAAAGTCTGAGAAAATATGCATATGCTCAGTCCTTTGAAGGTGGTTTCATGAGAAATAAGGACTTAACAAGATCCTTGATTCTTTGCTTTCAAGATAGAATATAGATTAAATTCCTAGGACGCTATCCTATTAGTGTAATTACACAGATACAGGCATGGAAGAAAATGCCAAGTTGATTAGAAGTGCAATAAGAGAGATGGCAAAAAAAAGTTTAGATTTCTGAACTGACAAAATCAGAACTAAACAGCATACATTTTAGGTTAGAATAAATCCTGCTGAAGAATGCAATCTTCTTTAAGGAGAATCCTAAAAAAAAAAATAAATGGAAGTGAATTTGCCAGTGCAAAATGGCATCTGGCTAGCAGCTTGCTCATCAAAACATGCCAATACAATAGCAATAAAGATTCAAGAAGTCTTGAGAACTCAAGGAAAGCCCACGAACTGAGACAGATGACAAACTCACTTTCAGAATCCTGGAGGAAACCCCATCAATTACAAGCCAAGGGAGCTTAAATTCACACCATAGATGGTCTCACAGCAAACCCACCACCCAAAAGATAGTTGGGAGGGGATTTCGATCTCCACTTACTATCTCTGACTCGGTGACTTGGGAACCATGTTCAGTTATGAAATGAAGCAACTGCTCCAGTCATGAGAGATTCGCGTTCTTCTGCCTTTGTCTTAGTCTATTCCAAGTATCTCTATTTAAGAAAAGCAACAGGACTCAAACTAAAGAGGTCCGGTGGTGATATGATACACCTAAGAAGGTATAAAAGACACAAATAGATACGTTAATGTGAGGGCTACATCAGCAAGAACCCAGAGTCTGTACAGAGATTTTAAGAAGTTTTCATGAGTCCAAACATTCAGATATGTGGCAATGTGAGTAGATGTTCATCTGAATCCACCAAAGCCTGATAGATGAATGACTATGGCACAATGGAAATTAGTCAAGAACTGTGCACATAAGCCTACTCTCCTGCTTTCAATCTGTGATGAAGACAAATAGGAAATACAGGCAGATAGGCTTTCTCAGTGGGTAT
>PVIY010059353.1:0-12082 GCA_004026745.1 Myrmecophaga tridactyla | reverse complement strand
TCCAAACATCTGTTCCTTGGTTTTATCTCTTTGCTCTCTGTGTCAGCTCTTAACTCTCTCTCCATCTTTACACATATTTTAAAATGTATCTTTGTGTATGTGAATTTCGTAACTGTCCTTTTTATGGCTTAATAAATGTTTGAGTTTTTTATTGTAGTACTCACTCAAGTAAGTTGTGTTAGCTGGGGGAGGGGAGGCAAGCATTTTTAATGATCTGTTTGTATATCTTTTTTGTGTGTATATATTTTTTGTGTATGTTTTGTAATCTCATCCTTTCTCATTTAACAGTTGTAAACTCTTAATTCATATATGTAAGTATTTTTATGTAACTGATTTATTTCTTTGTACTTGATTTTTTTCCAAGCTGAAGGTATAGTTTTAATTGTTATGGCATATTTGTATGCTAAATGAAGTTACCAGTAGTGAAAGTCAAAGCTCTTTCACATTGCCTGTAGTTCTAAGTAGAACCTCTGTTCAGTCTGTATTTCATTTCATCCAGTCAGCTTGATAGGGTACAATGTGCATAACAACTACTTGCATAAGTGGAGTATATTTTGAATCATATTCTTTGTTTGCTGTGTGTGTAAGAATATAGAGGATGTCGTGTTAGCAATAGAGTGAAACCCCATGTGATGTGAATTGATTAGTTCCTTTTTGAATTGTCATAAAAGTCCACGGAGTACTTTCTTTCTGAAACACCACCCTCTTCTCTGGAGGCTCCAAACTTAGATTTTGTTTCAAGACTTCGATCACTCTGTGGAGGCAGTACAACCTGAGCATAGCAGCTGTGTATCATAATGGTCTTGGAGTTAGAGAGTACTGGGTTTGAATCCTTGCATCATTATTTAATAATGGTGTGTTTTAACCTCTTAAGCCCTACTTCTGTTTTTCTTACTTGATATCTGTCTCATAGATTATGAGGGTTAAGTGAAACTATGACTATATACAATTTAGTACAGTCCCTGGTGCATCATAAGCATAAATCTGACCTCCTTTTATGACTGTTAATTGTTCTTTCTTGAATTAACACTACTTTGTTAATACACGTTTTATTTTTTTTTTATTTCTCCAACTATGATTTCTCCTTCTCTTAATTTATCTGCAGTGCAAGTTGGGTATAGTGAAGTTCATAGAAGCTGAACAGGTGCCTGAACTTGAAGCTGTTCTCCACCTGGTGATTGCTTCTAGTGACACACGCCATAGTGTGGCAACAGCAGCGGACCTGGAGTTGAAAAGCAAGCAAAGGTACTATTTTCTCCTTCAACTTTAAAAATTGGAAGAGGCTAGATTTCTGAAAGGTTATTTGGTGCATATTTGTTCTTTTAGGACTTTGTATAGTCAGATATTCAATTTCAGGAACTCGTATATACAGTTTGATAAAGAGCATTTTAATATTAGATTAGGAATATTATTGCAAGAATTGAGACTTAGATAATTTGAGATTATTTCATATTCTTACTAAAAAGAATATGAGGGCAGGCAATAGTGGCTCAGTGGCAGAGTTCTCACCTGCCATGCCGGAGACCCAGATTTGATTCCCAGAGCCTGCCCATGTAAAAAAAAAAAAACACAAAGAAAGAAAGATTATGAGTGGTTCAGTGGTAGAATGCTTGCCTTCCATTTGGGAGATGTGGGTTCGATTCTTGGACCATGCACCTGAAAAAAAAAAAGAATATGAATATATTATGGTTAATACAATTGAAAAAGAGTCAGCTCCATGAATAGAGGTACCAAATAAAGCCTAATTTGTACAGGAGGAAATACAAATAGAATGACAAAGTACTCTGCATAAGAAATCAAACCAATGCAAAACAAAACAAAGATATACCAGTTTGTATTCTTTGGTAAAGAATATATAAAACTGTGAATCCATTTAAATTTCTGCTGAAACTGCTATTCTTCCATCCTGTTGATTGGCATTATAAGTTGAAATAATTTTTGGAAAGAATTTGCAGTTAGTAATGAATCATAAAAATATTTATAGCTTTTTGTCTAAATTTTCCAAGGATTTATTCTAAAGAAATAAATAAAAAAAATAGGGAGGGTTATATTTAGAAAAATATTATACGTATATGTTCATTATATGATTTTCTATAATCATAAAACAGTAGAAACAAATTCAAGTTTCTATAGTAGGGGAATAATTAAGCTACTGTATGTAGTTTTTGGAATATAAATGTCTTCTAAAATAATTATAAAAATAATATATCAACGAGTAAATTGCTCCCAAATAATGGCAAATGAATAAGGCAATACAGTGTGTACTAATTGTAGTTTAAAAAATGACATGTACAAAACTGAAGAAAAACGTGGAAAAATGAAGTCATTTGGTTGAACACTAGAATTATAGGGTATTTCTCTACTTGAATTTATTTTAATGTTTCTAGTCATGTAATAAAGTGCTTGAAGACAGAGGAATGTAGATGAGGTAATAAGACTTTGTACAGGTTGCATGTATTTTAATTTCCCTCTCCAGAAAATCCAATACAGGTAGGTGTAACAGAATAAAGAATTGAACTTCATTGTGTCTTAGTTTGCTTGTTGAAATAGAAACAAAACTATTTGGGTGGTGGGTAAGGGCTCCCCTACTAGAGGGCATGTGAGGTGCCTCAGAGGGGAAGGGTGCTAGCCAGAGTTCATTCTGGTTCTGTCCCTTGCTGACTGTGTGAGTGTGGGAGGCTCACTTCACTCTCAAGGCCTTAGACTGTACAATGAAAGAGTTGGAATAGATTGAACTTAACGTTGCTCCCAACTTCCTTCTTGCTGTTTAGAACAGATTCTTTGGGGTATCCCTTTGAAGGAAATGGGTTTGAAGTGTCAAAAAGTTCTTCCTTTAAAACTTCTTATTGTATCTGAAGTGGCCCCATTCTCTATACCATATGGCAGATTTGGTTGTTGGAAGTGCAAATGTGGCACTTGTGTTTTAATTAGTTTGTGTTTCATCCATTAAAAATAGTGTAAGAAAAATAGTGTATATATTTTTTCATAAAATTAATGTAACATTAAGTGATAAAAGTGAGTTGAAAACAATATGTAGATATTATCCTGTTTTTTTCAAAGAAAAAAGTCCAAAGTATCTTTAAAGTTGATTGATTTATTTCTTCATCTTCCTACCTTCCGTACTAATCCTCTTATTTTGCATACATAGGAAAAATGTATAGAAAAAGATAAACTCTTCCTGTTGGAGAGGAATAGAAAGAGGTATAGTACAGCTTAAAAGGGATTTTATTCTATATTATTCATTTCTGAATTTTTACCACAAATTTGTAATCAAAAAACTAAAAGTAGAGAGATGAGAAGATGATAGGTAGAAGAGTGAACATTTCTCTTCTTAGCTTACTCCTATTAGGTTTTTAGTTGTTTCTTTTACTGAAGTATATGTGTATGTATGTGCATGCATGTATTTAAAAAAAAAATCTCTTAATTTGAAGTATTTATAGAGGGAAAACAATGGTACAACTTGAGAATCAGTAACAGCTGAGAAAGGATGTAGGTGAATAGAATATGTTTGGGGATAGCAGAATCATGGATATCCAAAGAAGAGGCAGGTTGGTAAACTGTGAAACAAGACGTGAATCAGAAGAGCAGTCAAAGCAGCATAATAAATTGCATATGAATAAATACAGCATAGCTCAGAAGCACAACCCTTGTCAAAAGGTAGAGAAGACAAGTTTGTAAAACCTCACCACTGGAGTGAAATGCAGGATTGCCTTATTGCTATGGTAATAAAATGACTGAGCTGGGATTGCTGCAGAGGATGGAATCACCAGTCATGCTATAGCCGAAATTACCTTATCATGGAGCCCAAGTGGGAGTCAGCCTTTGTGACTAATGGCAGTATGACTTTTCTATAAAATTAGGTGCCAAAATTGCAAGTGAGTGTTGGTACGTAAGGAAGGGGCAGGTAAGGGGGTGCTGGAATTATACTAACACAGTGTTAGAAAAATGGGGATGGATTGTAAGCTTCCTAGGGTTGTAGCTTTAATGGTAAGATTTGTTTTTATCACTCTCCTTATCATTTTTGAATTTCCAAGTAGTTAAAGCAGAAGAGGTTGATCCTCATAATTACATCCTGCCTTAGGGTTCTTTGAACTGGTACAGTACCTGCCTGCTCTACGTGTTGGAACTGCCTCATGGCTTTGGCCTAGAGAGCCCATCTGTGCAGCCTCATTTTCTTGTATGACTCTGAATTGGGCCTTTGCTGCATTGATCTGTTGAATCAAGGTGGGATAAATGATTGGTATTATTTTCTGCTTAAAAATGGCTTTTACTCCTATTCTACACTGTCAGCTGTCAGTTTTATCTGTGAGATTCTGACAGTTTTCTTTGGTAACAGATATTGGGGCTATGAATTTTTGAGATCATTGAAATGGGAGGAAAAATCCAATATTAACAGACTGTGTTGAAACCTTCTGTAGCTTAATTGACTGGAATAATCCTGCCATCATTAATAAGATGTACAAGGTATACCTTGGAGATATACCACTGAAGACAAAAGAGGTAGGTCGTTTTAGTTCATTTTCTCATGTCATCATCAAAACTATTTTGTTGATATGAATTGTATATATTGATACATTTTCTACTTAGTTATTTTGATTTAAGCTGAATCTACACTATAGGAAGAACTGATTTTCAGATATGTAAGCCCAGCTAGATTAAAAATCTCCTGGTAGCTTGCTTTACCTGATCCAGTGTTTTTAACTCAGGTGCTTAAGAAATGATGATACGTTGTTTTATATTAGGGGTCATCAGCCTTTTTTTGTAAATATTTTAGGTGTTGTAGGCTGTATAGTCTCAACTCAGTTGTAACATGAAAGCAGCCATAGACCATACCTAATTAATTGTGACTGTGTTTCAGTAAAGCTTGATGGACACTGAAATTTGAATTTCATATAATTTTCGTGTATAACGAAATACTGTTCCTTTGCTTTTAAAAAAAAATGTGAAAACTACTCTTTAACTCACAGGTTTTACAAAAAACAGGTGATGGGCCAGATATGGCCCACAGATTGTAGTTCGCTCACTCCCTGGTCTGAAATCTAAACAATAGATGGGTTATTCTTGAACCTTGAAATAGAATGTTCGCTTAACACCATAAATTCTGATTAGTGTGCTGTGTTTAAAAGTATTCCCAATCCTAACCCAGACATACAAGGCTTGTTTGATTACTTGCTTGCTATTTAAACTATAAACAGTTGTTTTAAAGTCTTATCGGCTCCAGTCAGACTGAATTGATTGTGGTATTGCAGAAAGAGCAGTGGATTGGAAACAAACGGGGTCCCTGGACAGGAGCTTTGAATTCTCCATTACTGGAGACATGAGTGTATCAGAGAGGAGAGGTTTATCTAATCTCAGGACTTCTCTGGGCATCATGTTCTTTATTAAAAAATGAAGGAGTTGGATTAAAGTGGTATTCAGAAACATGGACTGTTATATGGTCACAGAGACCTTTTTAGAGGGTCTGCAAAGGCAGAGCTTAATACTAAGATACGATTTGCTTTCTTTACTGTACTGATATTTGCACTGATGTTTCAAAATCAATGGTGGGTATAAATAACAGCTAGAATCAGCGCAAATCAAAGCTTTGTCTCCAGATGATACCAGCAGTCATTGTATTCTCACCGTCACTCCATCACAGTTTAAATAAAAAAGAAAGTAAAGAAAAATCTAGCTTAACCTAAGAATATCCTTGATGAAGCAATCAGAATTACTGATTTTATTATGTCTTTACTCTGAGTACACATTTTTTTTCATAGTCTAAGTGACAGTATAGGAAACACACATAAAACACTTCTGCATACTGAAGTGGGCTTATGGAAAAACAGTTGTGTGATTAGATGCAAAGTGAACTAGCTGCTTTTTTCGTGGAGCACTGTTTTACTTGAAGAGTAGACAGGCAAACTATTGTTATTGAGATTTGGGTATTTGGCAGATATTGTCTCTAGAATAAGACTGTTACTTTAAGAAAAAGCAATTAACAGTGTTGATCGGAGCTTTTAAGCAAATATTGGAATTTTTGGATACTTATCTTCAACATAGTTCGTTTGACAGCTTGTCAGTGCTTGTTGACTTTTCTTATGAGATTGGTGATATTAACATGTGATTCTTTTTGATGTTGCATAATGAAACATTTGCATAATTCAGTGAACCAATATTTTCCAAATGACCAATGGTATTACAAAAACCTACAAAAGTAAGTGACCCATTCAAAGCACAAGACAGCCTAGTGGAGTTTAGTATAACAGAGTATGAAAAGTTCATTGATACGGTTTCAAAGTGTAACTAACTTTTAAGAAACTATCATTTTTCAAGTTTAGGCGAAATGTTAAAGAAGAACATCCACAGTTATTTGAAAAGGCCAAAATCATCCCTATTTTCCAACCACATATCTGTGAGGCCAGGATTTTTTACATATTTCAACCAAAACAGTGTATCACAGTGGTCTTCTATTAAGGTGGACATTAAAGAGTTATGCAGAAAATGTAAAGCAATGGCATTCTTCTCACTATATTTTAAAAAACATACTGTTAATTTTCATAAAAATATTTCTGAATATGTAAAATGGGTTTATTTTTAAAAATATAAATATTTAAAATTTCTCAGTTAATTTTTAATATAGTAAATATCTATAGGTATACTAATACAAATAAAAGTTCTTTGGAGTCTTGAGTAATTTTTAAGACTTTAAAGGGGTCTTGAAACTAAAGTTTGAGAACTGCTGATTTAGATGATCTTTCATGACTTTTTCAGTGAAATAATTTTGAAATGCTGAGTTGCAATAAACCGTATTTTTGACAGGGAGCAGTTCTGAAGCCAGAGCTGAAAAGGGACCCAATCAGTACAAGAGTCAAGTTAAAGATTGTTCCCCATCTCCTTCGTTCTCGACAAGCTGCTGAAACATTCCCAGCTAACATACAGGTAATTTGTTCCATGTAGAGAGAAATGGCCTACCGACAGCTTTTGTGTCTATTGAATTAGGGAAAGATCTGTGTTAATGGATACTCAAGAGATAGGTTGATTTATATGACAGGAGTAATATATTCTATCTTTTTTTTCTACCTTCACATTAGCTGCAGAAATGATTAAACAAATTTTTTATAGAATATACATAGCATGTGGTTACCATTCACTGTTAAATGCATGGGGATATTACCTCTCAAGTTAGTTTTTTCCTATGTGTCTTTTCTCCAAAAATGGTGCAACAAAAACTTAGTCACTTAAATGAAGAAATGATGAGCCATCCTTGAACCCCCACATCAAGGCTGTGTGCAAATCTTCTTGAGTCTGGCTTCATGTATTCACTGCTATAATGATGATGTTAATTCATATTGCCACATCTTGTTTGGATTACTGCAGTACTCTGCCTTGTCTTCCTGCTTTAGTACTCTTGCTTGCATCCAGACTGTTGTCTATGGTACCACTAGAATTATCTTTGCAGTTGGAAATCCTTGTACGCTCTTTACTGGTAAAGGATACAAGCCCCTCTACAAAAATCCTTGGCTTTTTATCTAGGTTGTGACCAGCTCTGGAGGCCAATAGACCTGGGTTTAATTTTGACATCATTAGTTAACACTCTTTTGATCTTAAATAAACTTCAGATTTTCTTTTTCCTTTTTTTTTAAAAGAAAAAAATCTGTAAAATGGTAGTAGTAATAGCACCTACCTCATAATGATATCGTGGGGGAATAATGGCATAATGGATAAAAATGAATGAAATAATGAAAGATATAGCTTGGAAATTGTATTAGTTTGTTAAAGCTGCCGGAATGCAATATATCAGAAATGGAATGATATATTCCATTTTATATGTATATAGGGATTTTATTATTTTTAATTTTATAAAGGGAATTTATTAAGTTGCAAGTTTGCAGTTCTAAGGTTATAAAAATATCTAAACTAAACCATCCAAGAAAGATACCTTGACTCAAGAAAAACCGATGGGTCCAGAACATCTCTCTCTGTGAGGAAGACATGTGACTGGCATCTGCTGGTCCTTTGGCTTCTTGTTTCAGACAGCTTCCCTGGGGCATCTTCTGTCTGCATCTCCAAACATCTGCATCTCATGTTGGATCTATCTCTTCTGTACGCTCTTTCCAAAATGGTCCCCTCTTAAAGGACTCCAGTAGATAGGTGGATTAAGACCCACCTTGAATGGGTAGAGATACATTTTCATGGAAACTACTTAATAAAACACTTAAAAAAATGGGTAGAGATACATTTTCATGGAAACTACTTAAAAAAAGATCCACCCAACAGTATTGAATGAGGATTAAAGAACATGGCTTTTCTGGGTTACACAACAGTTTTAAACTGGCGCAGAAATGGATGGGATAGAAATCAATGGGATGATGGATAGAAAGTTTAGAGCACAGTGGCTGGTACTCATTAGTTATTAAATTCTCTGTAAATAATGAAACATTAGCAGTTATCTTCCTTCTGATCTCATCTCTTGCCTATCCTCAACTTCTACCTCCCACCCTGCCCTGCATCTTATGTTCCAAAAAAGATTGTAGCTTCATAAATTTGCTGTTTTCATGTCTGTGTGTTTCCACTCATGATGCTTTCCCTGCCTGGAATGGCTTCCCTCCCACTCTGAGCCTGGTAAACACCTACTCAGTGCACCACCATCTGAAATGTTCCTATTTTCTGCCTCTCTTCGCACACCCTGCATTTTGCTTTCACTCTGTGGTGGACCCAGACTTTTGTCTTAGCATCTCTCTCTTGAGGCTGATTTGTTTATGTGGCTATTTTTCTCTTCTAGATAATAAATTCTTTATTCTTGGTGTTTGGCTTATAGAGGTACTCCAATAATTGAAATTTCAGATATTCAGTTCTGTCTTCATCAACATTGTAATTGTCCCATAGCGTCTTAGATTTTAGCATCCAAGCAGTTTCTCAGACAGTGTCTTGATAATTTTGGCTCAGGAAATATAGTTGTTGTAATACTGCATTAGTTAATAAGCTGTGAGAATTTTGACAAAATATTCATTGACTTCCTAAAGTTGTAGACTTTATTTGTACTTATTTATGTATTTTGAAAATAAGTCTAGCTCAAACTGATTATATTTAAACCAAACTCAAAGTGATTAAAATGGGAAAACTCAAAGTGATTAAAATGGGAAATTTTATGTGGTATGTATGTTACCACAATAAAAATTAAAAATACCATAGAACTGTACAATACCAGGAGTGATCCATAATACAAACTATGGACTTTCGTTAATAAATATAATGATATTGACTCATCAGTTATCAGGAATGTACCGTACTAATACAAAATGTTAATAATAGGGAAAGCTGTGTGAGGGGGGGTAAATTGGGAACTTTGTACTTTCTGCATGAGTTTTCTGTAAATCTCCTCCTGTAAATATTAAAAAAAAAAAATACACAGCTCGTCCTTCATCAATAAACATTCTTCCTTTTCTTATCTATTTCTAATGATGGTGTCTTAGTTTGCCAGGTCTGCTATAACAAAATACCATAACTGGTTGGCTTAAACAATAGGAGTTTTATTGGCTTGTAGTTTGGAAGCTAAGACCAAAAATCAAAGTATTGGCAGGCCATGCCTTCTCCTAAGTCTGTAGTGTTTTGGTGGTAGCTTCCTGGCAATCAGTTTCTACCTCTGTCACATTGCAAGTTGTCTCTTTCTGTCTCCTGTGACTTGTACTTTTGTGTCCAAATTTCCTTTACTCACAAGGACTCCAGTCATTTCAGATTAAGGCCCACCCTGATTCATTTTGACCTCATCTTTTTTTTTTTTTTTTAACATGGGCAGGCACCGGGAACCGAACCCGGGCCCTCTAGCATGGCAGGCAAGCATTCTTGCCTGCTGAGCCACCGTGGCCCGCCCTGACCTCATCTTAATAGGATTTTCAAAGAGCCTGTTTACAGATGAGTTCACACCCACAGGACCAGGGGTCAGGGCTTGAACTTGCCTTTGTGGGGGACGTTATTCAGTCTACCACAGATGGCAAGACTATCCTCCTACATAGTTTGCAGTGTCCTTTCTTCACAAGTCTGTCAGTCACAAAGTCCTCTAAGGTATCTTGCAGATGAGCCTCTTTTGTGGTATCAGTACTAGGCATACGTTACCTCCCACAGAGTATTAGCTTTCTAATTGAATCTTTTTGCTTCTGTAATGTCGTTTATCAGATTTTCTGAAGTATCTTAACCTATATCATTTTTTAATGTCAGTACTTTCTAACTCTTCAACAAGACTGAGCTGCCTTTTTGTTTTTTGTGCAAGGTCTGAGGAGATTGAGCTTTTATTATAGTTTGTTCTGAATGACTGCATGTAAAGATGATTTCCTAGTTTCCCTAAAATGATCTTAACTGCTAGTGTCGGTGTTTGTTACGGAGTAGCAGGACCATGTCCTACAGCAGGGTGAATTTGTCTGCTCTCTGCTGCTTCCTTGTGGTAGACTGGTGAGATTAACGTCTGTCATTCCACAGACTATCAATTGGTTTTCTATGTTCGTTAGCTCACAATATTTCTCTATATTAAAATGAATTGCATTTGTTCTGAAGAGCATGGTGTAGTACAAAGAATTTGCTGTGAATCCTGACCAATATTTGAAATTAGTAAATTGCTATTCTTGTTGATTGGTGTTCTTGACATTATTCCTTTCTCATAGGTTGTGTATGATGGACTTTTTGGTGCAAATACAAATTCAAAATTGAGAACATTATCTCTGCAGTTTGTGCATCACATTTGCATAACGTAAGTTTTTTGAACTATTTATGACATTTTCAAGCTGTTGGAATGATCAAGTGACAGATTATTTTAATTTATTTCAGTTTTGTCTTCTAATTATTTTAAGTAATCATCTGAAATGATGTGTACTTATGAGATTTTTTTATATTACATTAGGAGTAATTTGTTTATGTATGTATGTTTTTTTGTTTTTTTGTTTTTTGTTTTTAAGCTGTCCAGAAATCAAGATTAAACCATTAGGTCCAATGCTTTTGAATGGCCTTACCAAGCTAATTAATGAATATAAAGAAGTAAGTGACTTGTCTTTGAAATTTTGTTAGCATTTTATATGCTAAAGAATTTTTTTAAATAAATCTTTCTGGTTTACATGCTGTCATTAAAAATTTGCCATTGTTCATCATTTCTTAATAGCTTGACTTGAAGTGGTGCAAATTCAGAAATTAATTCCATCTTTTGCTTATTTTTAGAGATGATTTAAAATTTTTTCTGAAGTTCTTGAGGTGTTTTATCACTTCTTTAAATTACGTTTTTAAAATACCTGTTCATTTTATGCTGTTTCTAGGCAAAAAATTATACAAAGATGATTTAAAGGAATTAGTTAAAATTTATTTTATGATTCATTTCCATATGGGACCATTTGAATTTGTTTTGCTTTGGGAAACACTTTTCATTTTTAGGAGCTAAGTTTTACTGATTTCAAAATGCTGTCAAAACATGCATTCAGTAAATTTTTGATTCCTTAAGCTAAGTGATAGGAGGAGCCCTCAGTTTGTAGACTTCTTTTTATTAAAATAATTTTTTATTAGAGAAGTTACAGGTCCTGAAGCATGTGACAATATGGGTGAACCTTGAGGACATAATGCTGACTGAAATAAGCCAGACACAAAAGGACAAACTTTGTTTGATTTCAGTTGGTAGATTTTTGGATCTTGTTTTTCCTAGCTGTATATGTTTTACCATCTCAAATATTCCAAGGGGAATTTGTAAAGTTTTAAAATTAGTTAGCATTTTTTCCCTAAGTATTAGCTGGATGTGAATTATATTTGCAGTAGTATAGTGATCAAGAGTCTACCCTTTGGAGTTGAGTTTGAGTCCAAGTTTTCCTCTTTGATGAGTTACTTACATTCTTTGGAACTCTGTTCTTCCCCTGAAAAATGAATATAGTAGTACTTGTCTCATAGGATTACTGTGAGGATTAAGTGAGATGATGCACAATAATCGTTCAGCACAGTGAAGGCATGTTAGTAGATATTGTCAATGAAAAGCTGTTCACTCAATGTGCAGCTTTGGGGTGGTCTTAGCTCTGGCTTTTCTCCCTTCTTTCTCTTATTGAGTAGTCCTTGCATGTTTTTTAATGCCTAGGGAACC
>PVIY010059352.1:0-12076 GCA_004026745.1 Myrmecophaga tridactyla | reverse complement strand
GGGAGTGCGAGCTCAGGAATTTGAAGACACAGTGCAAGGGGCTCTGGACAGACAGAGGCCCTGAAACTGGCAGAGGACCGCCGTGCACATGTGGGCAGATTGTGCACTGTGCAACTGCAGGGGGCAGCATTCACAGCCACACTCATCATAGAATTCTGCATTTACCATGACACTTTTCTGAAAGATGGCAGTAAAGCAACTTAGGCAAAGAGTGCCGTTGCTTTACTTAAATGTAATATTTGGGATAGGCGTGGGGATGGAAATGAGAAATCAAATATTATATATTTATACTAAATATAAAAATCCAAATATTTTAAATGAATATTTCAAAGACAACGAGTTGTATTGGATAGAGCAGGAGAGATTGGGAGAATACATAAGAAATTGCTATCAGTGGTGTCCCCTTGAGGATGGAATCTGGAGGGGATGATCACTGGGTAATTTTCACTTTATATATCTGTGGATGAAATATATATTATCTTTATGCTAAAAATTGAAAATGCCCATCAATTTTAAAAGCACTGTTTTATTCAGTTTTTATAATTAAAATGCACCCTAAATACTGCCTTGTTTCAAAGACTTTGAGCCTTTCATCACTCTGCCAGTTTGAATCTGTTGTGTACCCTAGAAAAGCCAAGTTCTTCAATCCTTATTCAATATAGCTGGGTGGGAGCTTTTTTCTTTTTTAATTGATAAAATTTAACATGCAAGCATCCTTACATACAAACATTCCATACATGGTGTACAGTCAATGGCTCAAAATATCATCACATAGTGTATTTATCACCATGATCATTTTTTTGAGCATTTGCATCACTCCAGAAAAAGAAAGAAAAACTCATACATATCTTATCCCTTACCCCTCCCTCTCATTGACCACTAGTATTTTCATCTACCCAATTTATTTTAACCTTTGTTCCCCTATTATTTATTTCTTATCCATCTTTTTTACTCATCTGTCCATACCCTAGATAAAAGGAGCATCAGACACAAGGTTTTCACAGTCACACAGTCACATTGTAAAAGCTATGTCCTCATACAATCATCTTCAAGAAATAAGGCTACTGGAACACAGCTCTACAGTTTCAGGTACTTCCCTCTAGCCACTCTAATATACCATAAACTAAAAAGAAAATACCTATATAATACGTAAGAATAACCTCCAGGACAACTGTTTGAAATCAACTCTGTTTGAAATCTCTCAGCCACTGACACTTCATTTTTTTCTCATTTCTTTCTTCCCCCTTTTGGACAAGAAGGTTTTCACAATCCCTTGATGCTGGGTCCCATCTCATCCTGGGATTTCTGTCCCTTTTTACCAGGGAGATTTATACCCCTGGGAATCATGTCTCATGTAGAGAGGGAGGGCAGTGTGGGTTCACTTGCCGTGTCAGCTTAGAGAGAGAGGCTGCATCTATGCATCAAAAGAGGTTCTCTGGGGGTGACTTTTAGGCCCAATTTTAAATAGGCTTAGCCTATCCTTGGCAGGAATAAGTTTCATAGGGGCAAACCACAAGACCGAGGGCTTGGCCTATTGATTTGGTTGTCCCCACTGCTTGTGAGAATATCAAAGTCTGCACATGGGGACATTGAATATTTCCCCCTTTCTCCCCATTTGGGTGGGAGCTTTCTGATTGTTTCCATGGAGATGTGATCCACCCAATTATGGGTGGCAACTTTTGATTAGATGGTTTCCAAGGAGATTCATCTCCACCCATTCAAGGTGGGGTTGCTTACTGGAGCCCTTTAAGAGGAATCCATTTTGGAAAAAGCTTTAGAGCCCACACACACAGCCAGAGCCCTTTGGAAATGAAGAAGGAAAACACCCCTGGGGGACCTTCAGGAAACAAAAAGCCGGGAGAGAAAGCTAGCAGACTTCACCACGTGCCCTTCCAGCTGAGAGAGAAACCCTGAATTTCATTGGCCTTTCTTGAGTGAAGGTAGCCTCTTGTTGGTGCCTTAATTTGGACATTTTTATAGCCTTGCCTTAATTTGGACGTTTTCACGGCCTTACAACTGTAAATTTGCAACTTAATAAAGTCCCCTTTTTAGAAGCTGTTCTGTTTCTGGTATATCTCATTCTGGCAGCTTGCAAACTAGAACAATCACATTAGTGAATTCAGACAATCAAGGCATTTTTTTGTTGGAGGGGTTCTACTGCTTTTTTACCTTTTAGAACATCTCCAGACACTAACCCAGGCTTCCCTTGACTTTGCCTCTGCAAAGCCAGATTAAAGTTCCCCCACTTAATAATTTACTGAGAACCTTCTCCCTGTCCACTTATACCAAGGAGATGCTACCCTTTCACAACCTTCCCATTTTCAAGTTATAACTGATGCAAGGTTGAATTTTGTTACTTTACAATTTTATTTCGGAATACACAGCAGAGTAAATAGGAAGGTGTCTGCTCATGAATATGATGCAACTTTTCAAATCCACATCATCCCAGGAGTTGGTTTTTCTTAGCTGCAAAAAGGAAGCTCATAGTATATCAAATCTATGCTCAGACTTCCCATTAGTATCTAACAAGTGAAATTTAGCTTAATGAGATGTCACCGGGGTTCTTGCAAGGAAAAGTTTATGCTGAATATTGCAATTGATTACCCATACCCACCTCAAGAGGAAGATAATGGAAACAGAATTGTTTTGTGTCCAGCCTCAAAAATGTAATTAGGGAAGAACTTGGGCAGCTGTGGCTTTTTATGTTGGTTCTGAGGCACATTCAAACAGAGTTTGAAATTGCTTGCCAAATTTGCGAGTCCTTTTTTCTAAAGAGCTGTTTGTTCAAACTCTTTGCCTTTTAAATCAGGCTCCAAACTGGGGAAGAAGGAAGGGTGAGTTGAGCTTTTGTTATACATGGGATTTTTTGTACTTTCAAAAAATGTGTTTTTTTTCCAGTTTGGGGACATCCACTTTAAGCACCTGCTCCCTGTATCTTACGAATAAATAGGAGCCCCGATAGAATTCTTTTTTCCCATTAAAAAAGATCAAGGATTAAGGAAAGCACATTAATTAGCAGGAAAACGCTATTGGCTGCATTTTCTTTTTATCCAAGAGAAACATAGGGAAAAAATGCCTTCACTATATGTCCTGAAAAGTTTTTGAAGGTAGCTATTGAGCATTTTCCACAGCTTCACTGCAGTCAGCTGTGGCTCTGAGGTCACTCTTATAAAACCTGCAGCGCCCTGCAAAGTTTATTAAGATCCCCTTCCAGGAGGTGACAGGCACTGAATTACTATTTCTAGAGAGTACACACAGAGCACAAATTAATTACTGCAGTATGGGCCTTCCAGGGCAAGGGAAAGGAGAGGGGCAGGGACACTTGCATTGTACTTAAATCTGTGTCACTTGGGCAAACAGCATTTGTGAGGGTTGCCCATGGTTGTCCTGGATGGTAGAGAGGAAGGAGGCACCACATCTTTGATTCTGAAAGTGAAACGAAACCTACTTCATTCATCTGTTCCTTCAACAAGCTTTCCTTGAGAACTTGCATAGTGCTACATTTTCTGGTTCAGAAACCTTTGGAAAATAAAAGCAGTGAAAGAGATGGTTTTCATATTACCTGCTCTGTTAGGACTCGAACCCAGTACCATCAGAGCTCATAGTAAGGTATCTTGTTGCATCTTCAGGAACATCCTCAAGAAGATTCCCCAAGCTCATTTAATGTTGTTCTTTTTAGGGCAGTGGGTGTTATAGATTTGCTACAGTCACTACACTTTCCTATAAAATGCCCATGTAGCAGGACTAAGAACAAACAACATGAAACCAACTCACCGCCCTTTGATTCAGCTCTATGGATGGGGACTTGGGGGTTCCTGAGTAAACCTTGGAGGATCATAGCCCTTTGAACACAAATGAGAAAAAAAAAGAAAGTTGTAACTGGATTTCATGGGTGGCGATGGCTACAGCTTCTGCCCAGGAAAGAAAAAAACGACAAGCCCTTCTTTCTCCACCACCAGCCCAGAAATTCCCTGCAGAGGCTTGGGTGAGGTAACAAGGAGTCCTGCTCCCAGCATGGGCAAGCAGTGCCAGCTCAAGAACCCAGGACTGTTCTGAAAGCTGACCCTTCCTACCTCGGGGCAGAGGGTGAGAGTCTGGGCCGTACATTGGATAAGGAATAAAATGGAGTGTCAAACCCTTGGGCTGGATTCAGACTCAGGACGTCCTGAATTTTTTCTCATTCAAATTAAAGCAATCAGTTCGCCTGCCCAGAGCAGCGAGGCTTTCTTAACTTTGGCAGATCACAAAACAGTCTTTTGAAAGAGCCTCAGGAATTATTTCTGGATGAGGAGACCCACAGTTGACTCTTAAAAGTTGTGGTAGAGAGTGGGGAAGAAGCAGATAAGGAGGAGGAATTCCCAAATCCCTGAAAAGATAGAGGCGTTCAGTTCAGGGCATGTGAACAGGTAGCTCACTTGGAGAATGGACTTAAGTGGAGGAGGTAAGAGATGCCAGGACTTCCTGGGGCTTAGCTATCAGGTATCAGAAAATAAACCTTAACATACAAAACGAATGCTGTGACATGGGAGACCCTTCCGTTTCTCTCCCTCAACAGCTCTTCTGATAGGACCTGATGTGACAGCAAAATAGTGAGCACAAACATGCCAAAACCCCACCCGCCAGAGGCCAGACCACATAACCATGAGTGTGGAGTCATGATCTGCACCAGCCTGGTATCTCCTGGGGATGCCTGTGCCCACACATCACCCCCACCACTCTTGAAGCATTTTTTTCTTTAAAACCACAAGCTATCAGAAAGAGAGTTGGAGCCATTTTTCCTTTCCTTTTGCTGGCAGGTTTTGCTGGTTCCCAACTGCCTGCTTTACCTTTGCTCTCTGTTTCTTTCTAGCAATAACCCCCTTAAGCTTTAATTCACTGTCTCATGTGGAATCCTTTAATGACCCCATGCCTAACATTAGCTGCTGTAGGCAATTTGGACTCTACCCTACAGCAGGGAGGAGCAATGAGAGGTTTAAAAGTTGGAGTAGGTGGTGGTCAAAATTGAACTTTAGATTGTCACACTAGACCCCTGTGTATGGTGAGTGAATTAGAGGGAGGCTAGTTAAAGACTCCCCCATCGTCCAGGTGAGGGATAAAGGGTCTAGAGAAGAAGGTGGTGGTGATGGAAAGGGAGAAAGTGGATGATTTGAGTAGCATTAGGACAGGCTGCATTGCCTTCATTTTGTCTTCTAGAATGGCATAAAATATCTAAAAATGGAAAAATATAGCAGCAGCTCACTCTGCTCAGAAGTAATAATATTCAGATATTTCTACAGATAGAATTCTACAGATAGCTCCTCCCTTCCACTCTACCTAACTGCTTTGGGTGGCTTCAACCTCTCTTGGGGGCTCCATGGGGCAGAAAAGCAATCCAGAAGCTACCCTATTACAAGCAACCCAAACCAGATGACCTAATAATCAGGTGAAAACACCATCAAACCCCAGACCACCACGCTGAAGCAATTTGTGCCTTTTCAGTTAGTTTCCACTGGCTGGGAACTCGGCAGCATGAGATACAAAAGGACCGCAGTTTGTAAGGAATTCTCTAGCATTCCAGTTCCAGGAAATCTCTCTTGCTGATAACCTGATTAATCCCATTGAGACACCATCAATTATCCCCAACACAGCTCCTCTCCTGACCTTTGCCTACCATGTGGATCCATCTCTAATTAGTAGTCACTTCATTTCCAAGTGACCTTTCTTATTAGCAGATCATTATAGGGAGAGGGTTCCAAATCCAAGAGCTGGAGATGGCATCAGTGCAGCTCAGTCTGCAACGGGATCCCCTGCTTGATTTAGCAGAATTCCCACCACGTGGTTGGCCTAGCCCACTCTTGTAAGTACTAGGAAAAGCACTTAGATCCCTCTTTACAATGTCTCTTCTTCTAACATCGCTGATGAAACCCTGGCCCAACCCGTCCTGATTCTGACAGTGATGCCTCAGAGGTCCTCCTCCAGCAAAACCCAACCCCCTCCTCACCGACCCAGGGGTTTCTCACCTCTTTGTAGGAGAACAACATCCTGCCCTCTGCACCCCAACTTCTCCCCAGGTGGTCCACATCATGTCCTCCTAGCCTACCTTTAAGATGGGCTGCCGGGAGGTTCCCTTCCTCTCAGATGTGGAAAAATGAATGCCCACTAGAAACATACCCCACGTCAAAAACCCAGTCAAGTGACCCTCTGCTTGACTCTTTTCAGAGTTGGGTGGTCCACTTACATGGACCTTCCTATTTCATGCTTTTGTGAAGTTGTACCAGGGCCAAACAGGAATTTGAAGAAAGACTGAGTGGGAGGGGCATCCTCTTGTATACTTCTACCAAATCATCTTACAGGCTCCATCTTTGTAAGGAGAAGGAAACTGAAGCATGGAGAAGTTTAGAGATGGGCTTGAGGTCACACAGCAATTTAGTGACAGGGCGACAAGTTGAATTGGGTCCACTAACTCCAGGAGCACACCCTGGTAATAGAGAGGCCAATGTCCCAGTTTTCCCAGGTCTGGAGGTTTTTGGGATGTTGCACTTTCAGTGCCAAAATCAGGAAAGTCCCAGGCAGCCTGGGACAGGTTGGTTTCCCTCATACCATGGAACAGGTTGCACATGAGCCTGGTGTGGCACTGGGACAGGACAATAGCAGGTTCAGAGTGCAAGTTCTGAGCCTCCACTTCTTGGGTACAGAATCCACCTCCTGGCTAGTCACTCTGGCAAGTTGCTTTGCCTCTTTGTGGCTAAACTGGTACATCCTTAAAACACAAATGGTGAGACAGCTCCTACGCCATACTGTTGTGATGATGAAATGAGTCCATGTGTTTAGAGGACTTGCCCAGAGCCTGGTACAGCACTGGGGCTTAGTTAGCTTTAGTGATTGCCATGGTCAGTGCAGCCCACCACCAACCCTCCTTGGAAATGTCCAGCACAGAGAGTTCCTGACCAGGGCCAGGACTAAGCAGGCTGAGCTGGACGCTCAATTGGAGAGGGAAACAAAGTTCAGTAATCAAAACAAAGAACATTTCCATGCAATATAGTAAGAAGTCAAAATTCATTCAAAAGAAATCCATGATGAAAAAAATATCAAAATCTTAAATAAAGGCAGAATCCAATAGCATCAAAACATATGAGAACCTGAGGCAAAAGGAAAACCGTACACATCTATATGCAGATCTGTATGTATGCTCTAGTGGTTAATCATTTTAATGAAAATATTATTGATGAGTTTGCTATCATTAAGATGAGGAAAGAAAAATTATAACAATTTCTCCTTGGGTCTAAATAAAATATTTAAATTTTAAAATAATGTGAGTTTGAATATACTTCCTTTTTAATTTTTCAGTACTTTGTCAATCTGTTTAATATTCTGCAACGAAAATTTTAAAACATATGACCTCTTGTGACTGACTTCTTTCACTGAATAATGTTTTCAGGGTTCATCCAGGCTGCAGCATGTATCAGTACTTCATCTCTCTCTGTGGCTGAATAATATTCCATTGCAAAGACCACATTTTGTTTATCTGTCCTTACGCTGACGGGCATTTGGGCTGTTTTGACCTTTTGGCTGTGTGTGTATCACTGCTATGGACATTTATAGACATGTATTTGTTTGAGTGCCTATTTATGATTCCTTTGATATGGAAAATCTGCAATAGGTAAATCCATAGGGATGGGCAAGGCCTGGAGAATGCTTAATGGATACAAGGTTTTCTTTTGCGGTGGTATATTTTGGGACAATGTGGCACAACATTGTGAATGTAAAATGGTTAACGTTCTGTTATGTGAATTTCCCCCTCAATAAAAAATACTTGAAAATTCATAGATGGAGGTGGGCAGTTTTCCTTTTGCCTTGTAGTCCAATATGGCTCCACACGCACCTCTCCCCTTCTCCCTGGTCCCTTTTCATGGTGGCCTCGCACACCCCAGACTTTCCAGGTGGAAGCCCCAGGCAGCCCAGAATCACAATAGCTGGAGAGGTTTTCTGTGCTGTCCACCACCCTCCCCGCTCAGGGCCCCTCATGCCACCCCCTGAGCTCCTGAGCCCCAGTTTCAGGAACCTTCCAGCCAGTGCCACCTCCTAGAGGTCAATGGCCAGCCAAGGGATGTGATGGCATTCGAACCAGAGAGGTTTGCATTAGAGAAGGACCTTCTGAAAAGTTCACATCCTTCAAAATGGAATGCGTTTCTTCATGGAGAAGATACAGACTGAGCAAGATGGAGCTATGAGGAGAATGAGAGGGGATGAGCTTGGGCTAGTGGAACCTGCCTGTCCACCCTCGAAGCACACAATTCCGTTCCTGTGGGCTGGCCACCTCCATCCACTCACACTCAGCATGGGTGACAACCAGCACACCCTCATCCTCCTCCCAGGCGATTCTACTGCTTCTCCTGTGTTCTCTGATGAGAGGAATGGTGAAGATGAGGATCATAACAAAAAAGCAGACATTTATTGAGAGCTCGCTATGCCTGGGATTGTTATAAGCATTCTATTTCACAGGAGCCCTACAAAGTGGGTGATATTATGTTCCCCATTTTGATGGATGGGAAACCGAGGAGCAGAGAAGTCGAGGGTCTTGCCCAAAGGCAGAGCTGGGTTTGAATACGGGAAGTCTGTTTTCAGAGCCCCTTTCTTCACCCATTTACCTTCTGCCTTATTGTCTAAGTCAGAATCCAGGGATTCGTCCCCAACTCTGAACTCCCCTCTCTTCCAGCCAGTCACTCTTTTTGTCAATTCAACTACCTTACTATTATTTCAATACACTTCTTTCTAGCTCCTTTGCTTCATTGTGGGTTCGGCTCTGCTCATTTTAAACCTTAATTATTTCAGTGCCTGTTTGCTGCTGAAGGGAAATTTCTGAAATATAATTGTGATCCCTGGAGGGAAAAATATAAAAACTCATCTTTTTGGTTGCCCTGGGGGTAAGGCTCAAACTCTGTTAGGCAGCTCCCAAAGGTTTTCATGATCTAAATTCTGGTTTAGCTCCTGAAAACTCCCTTTCTGGTTGCCAGCCAAATCCAATTATTGGAAGTTTCCTGACCATGCCCTTGTTTCTCAGAATTCTGACTTTTCACGCATCCCCTCTGCCCAGAATGCCCTTTCCACTTTGCCTGCTGCTACCTCTTCCTCTGATTTATTTCTACCCACAGGTCAGGCTTGGGACAGCAGTCACTGCCTCCAGCTCTGACACCTACAGCTCAGCTAGATGCCCATATCCATGAACCCCTGAGTTTATCACACCTTTGTTGAAACATGGTCAGCAGGACCTGAAAAGGTCTTCCCAACATCCATTCTCCTTCTGGGAATATCACTTTAGTTCCCCTTCAAGGAAGCACTTCATCCTGGTCTATAATGATCAGTGAGAGCTGCTTCCAGTGCAGACCCAGGGGTGGGTACCAGATCCAGGCCTAACCAATTGGAGCCGCCCATCTCTCCAGCCACTGATTGGGTCAGAGTGGGAGAATGACCTATGCCAAGCTGGGTTTGCAATCCCTGGTGTTGGAACCATTGAAACCAGAGGCTGTCCTTATGCTGATGTTCCTTATAGAAGACACTGGTAGACTGGGGCATAGTGGAGTGCCATATGGAGAAGACCTGCCTGAAAGTGAGCCCCTACAGATCATGGTCAAGGTAAGAGGCAGAGGAAGGAGGCCACAGCCTGGTGACATTGTTTGAGCCCTTTCCTGAAGCCATGGTAGTTCTTAATAATGAGAGCCAGCAGGTTGCCATCTTTGCCTCTCCTACACTGATGGACAGTCACATCACACAGAGAATATCTCAATAAATTTAAGCACTGCATTGTTGGTTTGGAGAGGGTCTGTTTGTCCTTTGAAACTGTGAGCTCTCCCAGGGCCCCTTTATCTGCCCTCCTAAACCCAGCATTCAGCATAGGAAAAGGTAGGCAGCTAGTGGTCAGCTAAAGCTTGTTGAATGAAACCACGTATGAGTCATGTACTCTCCATTCTCATGCAGTCAGTGTTGTCCTTTCAGGACAGTTATGGTCCTGTGAAACAAGTGGGCAAATCTCCAAGTCTCATCTAGTCTTTGTAGGAATAATCCTCTTGGAAAACAGGGATGGTGTTCTTATATCCTCTGACCTAAATTCCATTAAACACTTGAGGACAGATCTCAGTCACAGGCAATGCCAGTGGAATCCTCACATGGAATCAGCCCTGACAATGAATAAATGCATTGTGTATAAAAATTTATCTTACATCTAAATGACAAATGGACTGATCCTATTTAACTGTCTTGATCAAAATGCCATTTGATCATTGGCCAATATCTACCCTTGTGGATAGACTAGAACCTCTGAAACAACCATGAAAATTCTTTGGACACAGATCTTGCAGCTTTGGTTTTGGTTGGTCTGGTTGATCCATTTCTCTTTTCCAGTGTCTCCTGCATGCATAGGAGCTGCACCCATTTAGAAATTCTCTTAGAAAAACAGTTCTAAAACATCCTATTAAGAACAAGGTGTATGATACCTTTGAGGGCAAACCACTCAATTTCTAAATGGTAACTGTTACTCATTGTTTTGTAGATATTGTAGACTTTTGGGAATACAGTGCACAAATTTGAACCTAAGTTACAGGCCCAAACCTGTTGGTTTAACAATTATAAAGCCTCAGAGATGGTGAAAAGTCTGCCACATTTCAGGGCCAGCTATTGTGAGGACAGATATTCAGTACCAAGGCGTGGCCAGCTGTGGCAGCTGGCCTTCCCTGCACGCTGTGTCCAGGATTGGAGGGGGAAGCATTGCACCAGCACAGTGCCCTCATTTCATCATGCTGTAAAGAAGGTTTCACAAGTCCACTTCAGTTGTAACATGTTTCGTTCCTAAAGGAAGGAAGCCGGTGCTGGTGTCACCTTCCTTTGATCGATGGGGAAACTGAGGCTCCAAGGAGTGCTGAAACACACAGGGTCAGAGAGCTGGGAATACAAGGTACAGGACTTGTCACTAGATCCTCTGACTGTAAATTTCTTCAGCTCTCTGTGGAACCAGCCAAGCCCTCAGTTAAATCCATCCCATTTTTTCGCATGGGCAGGCACAGGGAATCAAACCCATGTCTCCAGCATGGCAGACAGGAATCTGCCACTGAGCCACCATCGCACTGCCCAATCCATCCCTTTTTTTTTTCTACTCTAGAGTTGCCAGAGTTTATCAAAGTAGCTCCAGTTTGGCAGAAGGAGGGACATCTCCGGGATGCCTTTACATCCTTGCACAAACCATTGTTGAAAAACAAATTCAAGGTGTAGCTATAATGTTGCTGGCTTGAAAAAATATAGGCATGACCCACACTCCAGTATCTTATCTAGAAATCCTTTATATCGTCCATTAACTAAATCTAATAGAGGCTTTTCAAAAAGTTCCGAGTCAAGGTGCAGATTCTTCACTTACATTAAGGAGACAAGTGATCGAAAGAGAGAAATTGCTGGCCAGTGGTTCCACTATGCAGATTCTGAAATGAGACCCAAGAAGTACCAGTTGTTTTCCTTGATCTGATTAACATAAAGGAGAATTGCTATGTTCTATGTTGGTGGGTATTTGTAATCAAGTTTTAAAGTCAGGAATGCAGGGGGTTTTTGGTTTTTTGTTTTTAAGATGGCAGTTTTCAACACCCAACAGACAATCCAGAGTCACCAAAAGTTTGAAAATCTGGGATATATATTTGTAAACCATGTCATGTTTATGGGGAAATTAGCATTTAGATTTTGCAAAATAAAAAGGACTCAGATGTTTAGAATTGAGACACCATTTGTGTGATTCTTAAGGCAGAATCAAATTCTATTTATCAAAAAAACTAAAATGCAACTTCAATAAAATGTGAATCCAAAACAGGCGAAACTAAGAACACAGGTTTCAGAACAAGGTAGCAGGCCTGTGTTCACATCCTGGCTCTGAGCTCACCTGAAAGTTGCCTTTAAGAAGTAACTTGATTGCAGGAAGCCTCAATTATGTTTTATTTCTGAAAATTGGGATCACAGTGCCCTCCCTGAAGCATGCTGTGAGGATGACAGGAGGAAAAGGTGATGCACCTAGGAGAGGTCGAGGCAGATGCCAGCAGTGGGCTCTTTTTTAAAAAAATAATTC